>JAJIZL010039482.1:20950-40626 GCA_023969395.1 Amblyomma maculatum
TTATTATTATTATTATTATTATTATTATTATTATTATTATTATTATTATTATTATTATCACTATTATTATTGGTTCACGCGATGGGAAAGGCGCAGTATCTGTCACACTTGTTTCCCTGGACACCTGAACCGCTTGTGCTGCCTCTGGGGGCGATAGACGCTAGTCGGAAGAGCCCGGTTTTTTCGTCTCTTCTGTAGTTTTCTCTCTTGCGGAGCCACCGTACCGAGCAAACATAAATACGCAGCCGGGTCGTTGGCGATTAGAGGCAGGCAAATAGGTTTTGGCTCCTCGCCGCCTCTTCCGACAGGCGGATGGCTTGCTTCTGCAGATTTGGGATCTCGCTCCTCAGAAGTGTTTCCTAGCATCTCTACTATCTATTTTGTCTTAGCCTCTGGGGCGCTAGCGCATTCACACATTACGGGGTTGAGGGTCCCTCTATCCCACATCGTTTGCATTTATCGTCCTGCTGTCATCTTTCTGGACTTGATAGGATCAGACCGGGTAAATGTTTCTATGTCTGTAGACGTCGCCACGCGGTTGCATCTTTATTGTTGACACTCTTTATCCGGTGGCGGCACCGGATAAAGTATTTAAATACCTGTACTTAAAAAGCGTTGACTCACAATGAAGGAAAAGAACTAGGAAACTAACTAGTAAGTATACTAGTCACAATGACGGAGAAATAAAGGGCATTAAGCAACAGGTGAAAAACACAGAAAGTAAAAGATTGAACAAATTCGATGGAAAAGAAGCAGAGTGTGGAATTATACCGAAAGTGGAAAATGCAGATCAGGAAGGAAGATTTCATTGATAACTCAAGAGGCAGTGCCCTACGTTTTGAAGCTAGATCAGGGTGCCTTAGAACACGCAGCTACAAAAAGAAATTTAGCAATGAAGGTGACGCCTATGCTGTATGTGGTAACTCCAGTGAAACAATTGACCATATTATACTCGAATGTAATGGTATCCATCCGGAAGTTGATGCATGCGCAGTCAGTGTTCTTGAAGCTCTGGGGTTTAGAGATACCAGTAGCCGGGTGAATAAACCGGCGGTGGAAACTAGTAAGAAATGACTGGAAGATTGGTGCTTTCAAAGTAGATAAGTGGCATAATGTTAGTAATGTAGAAACAAAAATTTAATAAATAGAATGATGGTTTAGTTAACCAATTTAAATCAATATTTAAGATTTAGAGAAAAAATGAGCATGATAGCTATAGCTACCATCCCGTTTCAAAGGGAACGCTCCTATATTCCATCCATCCAGCCGTCTGCAATTTTTGTATATTTATTTATAAGTTTATAGACATTCGTCCATGTCCTGGCAATCAGGCGGCTCCACGGTTATCCGAAAGTAGATTGCTCGGGCTAACCCATGTGCCGCCTTGTTATCAGGAACAGACGCGTGCGCTGGGGTCCATATTAATATGACATTTCTATCAATTTGTGTTGCAATCAGGGTTATCATCGCTTCCGGTGAAATCCTGCCCTTCCGTAATTGTAGATGGCTATTTTGCTATTAGTAATGAGTTTTGCTTTTGTTCTTACGCAACTGAGCACTATTGCGACTTCTTCAGCTCTCTCGGAGTTGTTGCTTCTGCTAGTGTCTGCCGATAGTCGGGCGCCTCGGCCGTCGACTACCGAAGCTACCGCCTCACCCGACTTCCCATTTGCCACATCTACTTATGCAGATGTCTACTGTCCAGTTGTTCGAAGCGCTTTTTGAGTGCTTCGGATCTGTTTTGCCTCATTTCCGCGTTATATATGGGGTACATGTTTCGTAGAATTGGGAGGTAATTCGGTTATCTCTGTATATATGCCAGATGCACGACGTTTGTTGCATTCATCTGTCTGTCTGCAGGCCTACCTTAATTAGAATATCTCCTCCTTTACTTGTCTGGTTTAGCCTTTCGAGTTGCGACCCTCTGACTGCCTCTGAATTTCTGCCCACGTATTGAGTAGCCCCATAGCGAGGAGCCCCTCTGTGGATGCATTCATTGGTAGGTCCACTGCCCTCTTTATTCATGGTCTAATGAGTGCTTCTAATTTTCTTTCTTCCTCTGCTCTGAGGCTTAAAAAAGGCGTTGCGTAGCTTATGCGGCTTATCACATATGCCTGAAGAAGTTTGATCAAGCTTTTTTTCTTAAGCATCGGCCCATCAATGTTATTCTCCTGAATATGGCTTGCACATTTGTGGTGTAGCTTTCCAGTTTCTTTAGTATCCCGTCGTTTTATCCGTTCTCTTTAATTCATAGTCCGAGGATTCCTATTTGATCAACCTTTGTTGCGGACATTACTTCCACTTGGATATGAAATTCTCCGATTTGCTTGCACCTCAGCTATTTTTGGTTGTAGACTAACAGTTCTGATTTCTGCGGTGAACACGAGGGCGCCTTACTGGCCGCTCAGTCCACAAGTGTATGCCGCTGCCTGCAGTCGTCTCTCTATGCTCGTATCACTCCTCTGGTTTATCCAGAGATTGATGTCCGCGTAAGTGCAGAATTGGAGCCCCTCGATGTTGCTTACTGTTTTGGTAGACCGCTCACCGCCACATCTAAGAGGAGTAGGAAGAGGATAGAGACCTGCAGTGCTCCCGTGCCTCCTAGTTGCAATGTGGGAGGCAACTGCAGTAAATTCCAAGACATAGAGCCTTGGAATTTACTGCAGGCTATTCGATCAATCTCCTAAGAAGTCCCTTATGTAGTTGTAGGTTCTGGATACAACTCCAATCTCCTGGAAACCGCTGAGAATCGCCTCATGCGTCACGTTGTCGAAGGCTTTCGTTAAGTCTAGCAATCACCTGGTGATGTTATGACCGGATTTTACGTCATCATGACACTAACTGCGGTTATATTTTGCAGTTATTAGACATTGCCGGATGCGACGTCATGATGACGTTACATCCGGTCAAGACGTCATGACCGATGACGTCATCATGTTATAATGTCAGTCATATCTGTCATTAGCTATGGCAAAGATATGATGACTGTAGGGTAATTAGTACACTTAATAATTAGGGATTAGTTAGTAAATAAATAATAATAGTCAGTGACTAGTTTTAATTAGTCATGACTATCACTAATACTGTTAAGGTGTTACATCACTAATGACGTCATCAGCTGTTTCGTTCGACGTGGCCCCTAGCTGCTCAAAGATCACGGCGCGGCAACGCTGACGGCTCGAAAGCCTGGCATAATGTATCGATGACGTCAGTCCGCGCACGCGCAGAGTTTGCGGAGCAGTGGTGCCATGGCTCAGCACGCAGTGGCTGGGAAGCGTGGTTCTCGCTATACAATTACACATCAGAGAAGGACATGTTTAAGATAAAAAAAAATACGTGGCTTTCTGAATCGTGCCTGTTTCAATTTCCTCTTAACTATATCGGTTGCCCCTAAGTCGAGGTAGCGCAGCTTCCAAACTCAGACTCTACCTTGCTGACTTCACGGCTGAATTTAGCTGCAATAAATATGTCAGGTAGTCTGTAGAAGCTGAGCAGCGAGTATAATTCGCATATTCTCGTTTCGTGCTGAGAGTGAGCGCTCTCGCACATCGTCAATGTATGAAATGCCGCTGGAGCCGGACGGGCTTCTATGTTTCCTGCAGATCATAACAGCGTTTATTATTTGAGATAGGCTGAAAAATATCATTGGGACTGAACGCATGCAACATGGCCTGCCGGTCTGCTCATGAAGGACTAAGTGCCTTCGTGGTTTATACGACGAGCGGCACCTTAGGCGTAGTGGCGCGAGAACAAATTCCAGCGCCTTTTCAACCTATGCAGCAATAGATGAGTGAGATTAGGGCCTCTTTGCTGAGCTATTTCTTCTAGAACTCTAGGCACCCTCAGTAATCCATCCGCACCTATCAAGCCTAAATATAGGCATATGAATGCGGCGATGCGAGGTGGAAAGGGGCTAAGGTAGCCTGTATTTGCACATTTCTCCCACGAGAACGTAATCCACCGGTTAGCGAATAGTGAGTTCAGGCACGTTTTTATCCTGCCGATGTTGCACTGCTAAATTTTCGATGATTACCATCAACACAAAAGTGCGGTAAAACGTACCTCGGCGTATTAATTTCTTTCGGGTGTCCGAGTGAGTATCGACTTCCGGACTGCAACTTCTTGAGTTATAAAATAGCGCAATGGTTTCATAGAAAAATAAACATTGCCTGTTTTCATAACGGATGACCTGTACGTCATGCTCATGATGATATTCTTATTCAGAAACTCTTCAAAATAGCTAGAGGAAATAACAGCCAAGCTTCCTTTTTGGATATTGTATTGTTCATTGACCTTTTTGGGAAATCGCTGCTATAGCTGAGGATATATGTAAGCAATAGTTCGGAAAAAGCATGACTCACCAGCTTTACAGGCTGAATGGACAAATAGCTTTTGAGCAGTCCAGTGGCCCGTTGGATCCACATGCAAAGCGTCAGTGTCTAATAGAATGGTAGACACAGCTGTTAGAGTACTAGCGTATTTTATCAGCCTCAAAACAAACAGCGTTGCTATTCTAGTTAACTGAATAGCTCACATAAGCTTAGTCCAAAGTTCCTATTTGTCCAAATTACATACGTGCCTGTACAATGTTCACAAAACTTATTTATGCAGGTCATATAACCGAAGTAGCCGTACCCTTGGAATATGTCATTTCACCATCCCATGTATATTCATATCTACGCCACATGTTTAGTTTTGTGACGTGCAAAGTATCTTTTACAGACGTGCGTTAACTCTCGAAGCACAATGGACTGAAAAAATATTTTATGCTGAAATGTTTGTTGAGCAGTCAAGCTGCTATGCACGATTCAGCAGTTTTTAAGTTTAAAATATATCCATAAAGATTTTCTTGTCACTCCGTCAATAGATCATTCATTAATACAATTCTCTTATGCTTTTAGATAATTACTGGAAATGTGATTTATTTGGGCAAAAAAGTTCTCTCTTACCCTGTTTTCCTTCTGTAGTAAAATGCGTGATGGTACCCACGGTGACTGCAAAGGGAATTTTTGATATATCACTTTTAGACGTTTTTATTCTTTAAAACTAAGGCCTCCGAACCACTCCTGCATCAACTTTGTGACATTACCAATGTTATGCTAAGACATTACCGGTTTTGTTTTGTGTTCATCAATTTAGTAGAGAATGAATGTTTTACAAATTTCTTGCCCGTCGTCGGGCCCCTAAGGAGTATATGAATGAAACAAAGCATTTTGTTAGAATGTGACGCTTAGATGGCACTGAAGTTCCTCTATTCGAAAAATATTGCACACAAATGAGAATAAACAGGTGATACTGCTGAGTAATGTTCTACCAAACTGGAAAATTATCAAATAAGAAACGTCTGGGGACATGAAAGCCTTTGAGTGACCCTGCACTTGATTGAAGGATTAAAATGACATTACAATATTTCCCAAGCAGTGTAGTTATGAAACAATATTTTCTTGCAATACAGAGATTCATGCTTGTTGTAAAAGAGAATGGTAAATGGAGGTGACTATAATTTGCAATGATCTAACCCATAACGAGAATTGCTTGACTCTATGCGCAGCTTTTTTATGAACGTATTCATAGGCCAAGAGATGTGCGAAATCAACCTGTTCCATGCCAAAATATTCCCCCATAATTTCAAAACTATGCTCATAACCAATAGCAAAACATTGCAGACTTGCTTTGAGGCAGGGAACAATTACAATAGGTTCCAGTCTGAAGCACTAAAAGGAGCTGGCATTCAGCGCCTGGTGAACATTTTCGGACTCCAACACATTTCTTTCTGAGTTTTGCGAAAATGCAATGGCGGCCAGAAAACAAGAATCGTGTTTTATGAAAGGTGACCGCATATTGATGTCAAAAACGTTGATAAAAAAAAAACGGGACCCACATAGATGCCTTTGTGGGAGATGCCAAATAATTTATGAAATTTTTTGCAGTCAGCATGCTGATTTTCATTTGTTATCCTTGTCAGTCTTATAGCTTATATCAACTCGAAATGCGCTGTCAATTTGAGGCACAGTACGGGAAGGCACGCTTCCTGGGAGTTTAATACAATATATATTTATTTCATACATATAAAAGCTGAGAGAAATCCCATCAGTCCAAGCAGAGAGTAGCCTTACCCAGGCAGCAAAAGAAAAATCAGTTGTGGTTTAATAACATTTACTGCTTTTAAACGAGTGGAAGTAATATTCGGCATTGAGTCACTTAGAACTGCATTGCACTTTAGCATTCATAGAATGGCACAGAAATTGGCGGTATGTCTGCAATAAAAAAGAGTTATAGGTATATATGCCGCCTGTTTGAATCAATATAATAAACTATCTTTCCTACTTGACTTTGTGAAAGATGCTAAATCGAAACTATAGGAGAGGCGCCCTGACGCAGGAGAGTCTGTTGTGCATGATTTTAAACCTCTCGCCGATTCGGTAGCTCTCCAAAGGCTGGTGTCAGTGTTTCTGTGGCAGCTAGCGAGCTGCGAATGAATTCCCACACGGCTGAGATGATCATATAAGTGTTTTCCAACGAAACCTAGCTGACACTAACAAAAAATGGCGTGCAAATAAAGAAAAATAATAAAGTACCGCGAGATTAGCTTGAGGAGTACATATAACATGCAGAGCCTTCCATCCGGGTATGCAGCAGCACAAGTCATTTATTTAGGTATCGAAAGAAGTGGCAGAATCTATGGCGTAAAACTTTATTCCTAATATCGTGGCCCGAACAATACATCAGTGGTATTTGACTTGGCCTTGAAACAATATGAATAGAAAAAAAACATTTTCATTCCATCAGTATGGAGCAAATTTCGAAAATGACAATCCAGCTTACAGAAGCACCCAGGAAAATCATAATGTAAAGGCTTCCTGAGAGAATAGACGGTGTTCTGGCAGCAGAGTGGTTTTTAAGCCTCGTCAACTGTGCTTCAACAACAGCTCCCTTAAAAAGAGATTTGGCAGCCTTCACAACCAATAAATGGATTGATACCTCTCTCTAGGTGTACATGCCACTCAATATGAGAACGCAGCTTCATTGATGCTGCCTCAGACGTTTCAGATTGTACCAGCATTCGTGACTTACATGGAGCGGATTGCAAGAAAGTTCGAAGAAACGACAGCGGTTTTTGGACGGCATTGTTTTTCTGCTCTGAATGTAGATCAAATGATCATGATAACATGTGAAATAAATAGTAATATAAGCAACCAACAAAGGGGCGAGTAAAATAGATATGTGATTACAGAAAAACGCAACTTTTTTCATTATGTTAAAAGGTAATTACTTCCCTTTACACACTGAAGTTTAATTTCATAATTCTGCTTGCCTGGTTTCCGAAACACGCGTCTTCCACTACATGTGAAGGCAGCGAGTGGCATTACAAACCTTTTTCTGCAGCTTTAAATTGTTTGCTAGTTAAAGAATAACAAGCAAGCACGTGGCCACACAGACGGCTAATGTTCATTACTGCTGGAACGTCAGAAAAATGTTGTGCTACTTCAGCAGTCCAATACCAGAATATGTGAACAGGGTTCCGCGCACGGCAAATAATTTCAATCCTTTAACACGAAGCATATGAGTGATCAGTACATATGAGTGAGATCTCCACCTTTGCCAAAAACGGCTGCGACTTAGCTTGGCTAAGTCTGGTCCAGCAAGTGAAGCCTCTAATAGTCCCCATTCGATGCTCCCATTCTTCCATCTCTGCCGCTAGCTTGCTATGTTTACAATTTCTACCTCTAGCTAAATCCTAAGCATGCCTGTCGATGTAAGCAGGGTGATACAAGGAAGTTATAACAGAAGTGCTCTAGTGAAGGCCGCCTACACTGGCATACACACATAGGCGAAGCCTGGACGATCATGCGGTGACCATCTTGCCATATGCACGAAAAACTACGTAGCGTAGTGATACATATTCCTTCAGCGCTCATATAAGTGTATCAGAAGGCGATTTATGATTTGCGTTTGTTCAGGGAATGAGCTAGGGGTTTTTTTGTGGTTTCTCATTGCAGTATATGGCTTAAATCAGGCCGTAGGTTTGCTTAAAAAATAGACAGTCATGCATTTAAAACTTGGAATTTTATACTTAGCAAGATATGGCAACCTTGTAGTTGGACCAGAAATTTCTTTAAAATAAATTTATAAAATAATATAGAACGGAGCGACATACATGACTTCAGCCCCGTGTATGTTTATAAATTTCTTTTCCGCACAGGCTTTAACTTATTGCCAACAAGCCTTTTTTAAAGCTTTCCTAACTGCAGCTTATATCAACTTTTTATGAAATTCAGCTCTGATAACGAGCGTTACCTGCCGCTGTGGTAGTAATTAAACCCGATGCCAAGCTTTACAAACATAAATGGTATATGGTTTTGTAGCTTACGTCGGATATGTTCTAATACTTGTTATATTATTCGATAGCCTGGCTGTGTAATGGGCATTTACTAATTACACGTACCATATCTTCTTCAGTAATTTATTTACTGTGAATAAAAATATTTACGCTACAAGACCGTATTATATTTTTCGATAGCTCATTTGGAGTAAAATTGCACTAGACTAACTGCAGCTCATAATTATATAATTAGAGTTATATATTTTGGCTCACGGCGCATCCTTCACTCTAGCAGTTCACTTATTACCTCGTTGGAATTATCAATTTAGCCTTTCGTCTAAGAGGTTGTCCCGACGACTTTGTTTATTCCAGCTGAGTCGCTTTATTTACAAAGAGAAACTTCTAGGCGAGGAGGTAGTGTCCTTTTCAAGTCAATGGTAAAAATGGCGGATTTAGCAGTTATGGCGAGTCGCTTGGTGCATTACATGGCCGACACTATTTCGCTCCTCCTTTTGACGCTAAAACGCCAGGAGCCGATGACTTTGGCTCAAAGGCCCGTCCAGCTTTTGTTTCAATTAACTCTGCGCCCAGTAACTGATCCTCGAATTTAATTATTCCAAAGTAGTACACAATGTGGAGCACTCCTGGGGCCCGTATGGACAAGTTCGACTGGAGCAACCACAATAATACCCATGAAGACCCTAAAGATCAAACGGGCAAGCCCGAATTCGGCTTCCCCTTGCGGTACCTATATGGGCATCATGTAGACGCTGCAAAGGCTGAGTACTTATTTCCACATCTGGCTCTCAGCGAACCCTCTTGTGTAATTTTAGGGCTATGCAAAGGAAATTTGGGCTTTCTGTAGAAAACCCTTGGCTAACCTTAGTAAATGCTGAAATGCCCAATAGATCCTGTATTGGCCGCAGTGGCGTTAAAAGGAACATCCTGCTCGTTGCCTAAATGGGACCCTTGACGGGTGCTCGAGGGTAGGTCAGACTGAACCGAATTGCTTAAAACTCCGCACAAATTACAGAAAACTCCGTGGATGGTCCGCCACCAAAACGCTCAATAGATGCCGTAAGGCCTGTGAGGGGGAAGGTGTTCATACCCACTTCTACCAACATCGGTCACTTGCGGGGCACTGTAGGGTGGACGTGAATCAAATGTGTTCCTAAAGTAAATAGAAGGTGGGCCAGCACAAATCGGCTGCCCACTCAAAATCTGAATGGGTCACGCTTGAGTCGTGACTGTGCTGAAAAGCGGGTGAAAAGCAGCTGGCCTCTCCCCCCATACTCCACAGTCATATGCTGTTTGGACACTGGGACCGCATCATCGTTCGCTCCTCGATTTCATTGCATCAGCCAACCTTTTTTTTTCATTTATTTGACCACACCCTTCATCCATCATAACATTCCTTTTATGCCCTGAGGCAATAAACTTCGCAAAAAAAAAGCGGGTATGCTCCCACGCTGCCCAAACCTTTTTCGGGTACTTGTGATCAAGTGAAATATCTATTCATACTTTATGTGCGGCAAAGATAATATGAGACTAATTGAGGCTGCCCAACGAAAGCCGCAACGGGCCCCAAATATTGTCATATGCAAGGTTAGTACTCGGAGGTTTCTCCAACCTATTATAAAGAGTGCTATTTTATTTATATAATTGATATTATACGTGCCGTGCCGCTAATTTCCTACTCCAGAGGTTTCACATAACTTCTCTAAGCATATTTATGGCATTACTAAAGACTTTTTTTTTACTTTGGTAATATGCTATGTATGCAGTATTGGCAGAAATTATTCAGCAGTAATTTGTCCCGATTTACCAGTATGTACTGAACTACACCTGAAATCTTCTCCGCGGCATTATTATTAGGGCGGTGCGTCTTTTTCTCTCCCACTTCATTTTCATTCCTTGTTTTTGTTTTCTCCTCTGTCCCCATGAGGCAGCGGATGTGGCTGAGATACAAAGCCCGTAGCAGGCACGTTCCAATAGTCGCACAGCAACATTGTTATTCGGCACATAGCACCGAAGTAAAGTTCCAGACCGAAGTTTAGGGTGCAGTGAGGGGCCAGCGCATATTAATATAATGGTGGGAATAATTTTCTCTTATGTTACTGAGTATAGAATACAAGGTAAAAATAGTGCGCAATGTTACACTCTTGCTGGGTAGTAGAACATGGGCAGCCCAGAAAATGCCAGATTCAAGCCATGAGGGCAACTTGTGGTCCAGATCAAATTGGGCTGGCCTCCGTAAAACCCGCGCAGGTATGGTCCATAGGGTCACGAAGAGTCGGACACGACTGAAAGACTGAACTGGACTGAACACCCTTTGCCAAACGTTGAGAGCCCAGGCTCGTAATGCATTCCCCAGGTTTCCAGACTTGCTGAAGGCAAGATGATTGTTCGTCCTACCTTCTTCATTGGCTAGGATTTCTACGATGGTTAGAGAACTCATATTATACGGCTTAAAAGCAAGCCTTCAGGGCTCCAAACTTTTAACAAAGGCTGTACAATTCGTGTATTAGAGGGATTACCCGGAATAAAAGTTGAACTTTAATCATTGGGACCACACCCCCCTGTACAAAAGTAAGGTTCATTAGTCATTCATCAGTCGCAAAACTCGGTAAAACAACCGGGGCCTTATCTCGCTGCCGCTCATTACTTCCAGTGCACACTAAACTTCAAATATATCAGGCGCTGTTCTTCTCATACATTAACTATTGCAATTTGGTGTGGTTGACAACAACTAAAGGCAACACTAAGAAGGTTTACATGTTGCAAAAGAAGATTGTGCGCATTATAGCTAACATTGACTACTTCTCTTCAACTGAACAGTATTTTCCTCAATACAATATAGTCCCGATACAAAACATTTATGAATTTCTTATGCTGCGCTCATTTTATTTACCATCACCCGCTTTCAGGCAGTTCATTACGTCTATCGCATCCTTACAACATTATCAAAGCAATGCCTCTACACGCAGCACTGATGTTTGGCTGATTCCACGCTTCCGCACCAATTACAAACTACAGTCTTTGAAACATAATCTTCCACAAATTCTCAATAAGTATAATGAATTTAGCAGCCCCAATCTCAACCGATTACGGCAGTATTTTTTATCCCATTAGATTTTAGTGGGTGATATTTCCTGCTATCCTGATTTTCAGAAGCCGTTATTTATGAAAATGTACTTGTTTCCTGTATGTTTCCCTTTAGAAGCACTATTTGTATTGCATCTTTAGATGTTTTTTTTTTCTCTCTCGCATCTATTCTTTGAATGACGTCATTGCTGTTTTGTTGCAAACATGTATCTATTTTGTCCTATCATAGTTGATATTTTCACATGTACAAATCTGTACCATGAATTTTGTGTATCTTATTTTTCATTGTAATGTCCTATGCATGGTAGGCCACCATGCCCTGCCTTGTACATTCGGGCACCTGGGCCTTGTCAAGCTGACATGACAGCTTTTGGCCCAGGTGACAATTCAGAAGCTTTCTGAAAATTGAATTGAATTGAATTTGTCGTTCCGGGCAGCCAAAATAGGGCTATCCGCATTTGGCCCAGATAGACGAATGTGGGCAGCCCTATTTTGACTGCCCACACCGGCACAAATTAGGACAGATTGTGGAAACATTGGGCAGCTCACGTGGGGCCCCTCTGGGCAAGGTTTGCAAATCGCACATGGAGCCCGTAGGCAGCATGTACGTTTTTGGAGACAATGGTTTACTGGCGGTTACTGGAGATGCCAAAAAAGTGGTCAGTTGAAGTGGTTCCCCTAAAGGGAAAGGCGCAGTATTTGTCACACTTGTTCTGCAGACACCTGACCCACGCCGTAAGGGAAGAAAGGATGGTTGTAGTGAAAGCGGAAAATGTGAAAGGGGTGCCGTAGTGGAGGGCTCCGGAGTAATTTCGACCACCTGAGGATCTTTACGTGCACTCACATCGCGCAGCACACGGACAACTCCATGAGCTACTACTAGCAGTCACTTTCCTGGCTGTCCTACAACATAAGAAAATATGACGAAGCTTTGAAAACGCGAATAGCTGCAGGCCGCTTGTGTGCGTCACTTCATGTCCTTTGTCTCAACGCATCAGTTCTTGAGATACTTGCGATAATTTTCCACGCTAGCTTGTCTAATCTCCATTCTGCGCCAACTCTAAGGCTTTTATAAAAGGAAAGATTTATGATGCAGTAATTAATTCCCAGTTCTGGCTATGACCAGCGCCATGGAAACGCTTCAATGTTGAAGCATTGGGAGGAATGCTTGCGCTAAAAGGCCTAAGTTTGGAAAGACATGCCACTGGCGCAAGGACTAGAGCTCTGACCTAAAGCTGACTACTCTTGGAATCAGAGCCCAAACAGGTAGAAGTGTTCTTCACATTTCCTTAGCCTAAACCTAAAAGTAAATGACTTACTATCGGGGCCAAAAGTCTGTGGACCATGCAAACTGCACCGAAAGCGCATAACTTTCGTATCTGCCAACAGTCTCGGGTTATACTTGTCGATGTGAAAGTTGGACTTTAATTCTTCCACATGCGCCAGCGAAACAAGGAGATAATTTGTTTACATCCTCGTTCTAACTCGAAATTGCCAGATGTGCGGTCCAAAGACTTTTGTCCCTACCTGTACACACATTACAATTACAGAAACTTTGATGTGTGAACTTAAACTAAGATATTCGTAGCACGACCCTTGTACTCTCATTGCCTTTTTAATGTATGTGCGCATCTTTAGGATACTGAAAGTGAATGAAATAATTTGTCTTTTAGGAAACAGGTGCCTCATTAAAGAAAATGAGTAGTGTAATTTTGTGTGATAACGCTTCTATAGCGCGAAGACTCAATGTTAGTAAAACATGCTGAGCCTCTAGTCACCAAATGCTTATATCCAAGTAGAGCGGTTGACCGGCGCTGTTAACTGAAGCTTCAAACAATATGAGTAAAAAAAGCGCTAGTAAAGGGGAAATGAAGATGAAAGCCTATAATGGAGATTTGGTAAATGGTGCTCGAGTTTTCTTTCCTAGGTTAGTGGCGCCTGGGCGAGATACAACCCAGTGTTGAAGAATGGATATATATCGCAGGTTTTTTTTAACATAAGCTCATAAGATAATTCTTTCGCGTATAAATAAATAATATATTTTTTATTGTTTCAGCGCGGCAAAATAAAATAAAGCATATTAAACATGCTTGACAGAATGAGCACTATACCTTCCGGTGTTCACATGTTTGAATAAAATTGTCACGAAATTTTGTTTTAACAGAAATGCGACTGCGTTTAGGCCCCTTCACGCTGTTTTAATTCGTGCGATTTTTAAAATGCATATTTAATCTTTTTCCTCAGGTTGTTCTGAAATATTTACTCTATCCCACAGAAATAATACTAGAGGGAGCTTACCTCGCTGATACCTGCATATATGAGTTGCGCAGCAAAATGGGAATCGAAGCTCAAAGCGACGACCAGTGACGCGGCAGGAGGAATCATTTAGAACGTATTTTGAACACCTAGAAAATTGTAGGAGAAAAAAAAGCGTGAACGGACTGCCAATGTAAAACCTTCTTTTGCGGCCTTAAACAACTTCAATGCAATATCTTACGTTTTCAAGAAATAACGCATGCTTGTCACATAGCTTTGAAGATGTGAAATGTGTTGGCAGTCACCACCCTTGCTTTTGCACCACATGATAGATTTGAACAGAATACGGTGATTCAATACGGCACATAACCTCAGCTGCAGTAACTAGGCTTACTACTGACACATTCGTGCGCAGTTTCGGATTATACTGTGAACAAATTGGAATCTCGTGTTGGAATCTCGTTTCGCAAATTGGAATCTCGTTTCGCAACCCGTGTTGCGATACACTGGCCACTAGCATAAACCGATCGGTAGAAAAAGACGCTCCGACGTTTCTGAACGGCCAACAATTGCATCGGGTTGCCGATATTTGCTCAAATGGCCTTGCGAAAAACCAGTGATGGATTACTAGCATTAGACTGCAGAAAAAGAACAAAGAAATGGTACCGCCTCTTAACATCGATGACCGGATTGCATAGTAGATTTCATCCACCGCTGTTTATGCTGAACAGTGTATTAAGGCGAAAGTCTTTAAGTGCTCATACTCATGGTTACCGTCCGTCCGCTACCTAGGGTTGGAACAAGAAGAAGTCGTAGGTGGCGGCAGGTGTTAGCTGACATGGCCGAGCACTTCGGACGTAGGGCTTCTTCACATTACGTTTGGCAAGAGCTGCCAACTCGGGCCTCTCTTTTCATGTGGGAAGGTGATATCACAATCAGCCTGTAAAACCTCTTGCATTTACGTTATCCCTAGGCTCCGCAGTCACGTTCACATGGTTCGGTAAACGCGGAGCATTATATGTTGGCAGGTAGCTCAGACTACCGCATAATCGCGAAGGTGGGCGTGAAAACAGAGAAAGAGGTGCATAGGGGAGGGCTTTTTAGAACCGCACAATAGAGGCTTTCGCCTCATTGCAGGTTAGCGATAGAGTGTGCCCACTAGAATTCTTTTTTTAACATCAGGTTGTATGTAAAACCTCCATGTTCGCAATTGTCTATGCGCGAGGTAGGTGGAAACCGAACACTGCTAGTAAAAATAAAAACGCTTCATACTGTGCGCAGAACATGGTTTGGTGTTGGATCAGTAGGTACTTGACGTTGCGGGATGTAATTTTTGTGCTTTATGTAAGGTCGGTCACTAAGTTACAATTGCCTTTTTTTTCGGCAAATTGCTTTTACTTTGTGGAAATTCCACATTCCCCTTTCGGCAAACAGCCTCTCTCTCTCCCTCTCGCTCTCTCTCGGGAAGCCCTCATCTTCTGGCTTCCTTCCCTCGGGGCTGTCGCGGAGAGGGTGGGTGAGAAAGAACAGGCGTAGCATGCCGGGCGGCCCCTCCTTCCCCCTCGCCTCTCATCTTGGCGGACAGCATCTGCATCCAGAGAGCAGACGCCGAATCGCCGGAGCGCACGCATGCTGCTACGACACCGAGGAAGAACTTTGGGCAATCCCAATAAACAGCTTGGCTCGCTGGCTGTGCCTGGGTGTTTCGTTCTTCCCTGCCACGAATGTGGTCAGGGCTAGCGGTGTGGCGTTTCCTCTTAGAGCAGAGCCCGTGTCCCGTGAGAACCGCCACAAAATGGTGCACCAATGTGGGGCCCTACTGACGGTCCAGTTAGGGAGGCTAGCTCATGAAGAATGGTGGAATTCCACGCAGTACGTCATCAAAAGTCGGCTAGAAGCTCCTGGCCAGTATGCGAAGCCTAGCCAAATGGCAAAGGTTGCCATTTGAGAAACTGCACGTGTGCTCCGCCGACCGAGTCATTCTGAAGGAGATCCTGAGCTACTCGCGAAGCTAATTCCAGATGCCTATGCTACCCTTTACACCCGCTCGGGAAAGCCGGCCCGTTTCTCCAGCTTAGGTATAGTGCCCATTTTTCCACCTTCACCCAGAACAGCCAATACGGTAATTCCGTTTTGCCTGTTGGCTCAAAAACCGCGCAGTCTGTACTGCGGAGAATGCTGGTGAGAGCGTTGCCGAAGAGCGCCGACCACACGTTAAAAGTACGCCGCCTCGGGAGTGTCGACAGGCAAGTAGACTGGAGTGGCTTCGCATGGCTATGTGGTGAGTTCACTCGCATTCGGCAGGTCAGGTCACGAGCAGCCAGATGCCGTTCGGAAAGGGAGTGTGAATCATGGTAGCTGGTGCGATATCATGAGAGCGGTGATACACACAATTTGCGGAAAGAGCTCGCAGCGGGGAGTGCCCTCTTGCGGAAATCTCCAGAGCACGTGCATCTCGTCGGTCAGAAGGCTTATTTTTGTTTGTCGTAAGAGATCGCAGGTCTTACTTTTGTAAACCCTCTATTGTCGAACGGTTTTGTCTCTTGTAAGTCTTGCAACCATGAGTGGCACGCTGATCCGGCGCTGGCCGCCATATTTTGCTCGCTCCATCCGTTTGCTTTGGTTCGCTTCGTGTCAGCCAGCGCCCGCCGTTCTGTCCGCGCTTTTCATGTTGTAACCTAGTGTGCTGTGCTTGGACCTCTCTTCTGTCCCTGGTGTCTGCTAGCGAAGCCAAGAAGCGTATTTTGACAGCCAAGGCTTAGCGGTTACAAACTGTTCTACGAGTCGTGCATGGGCCCCTCGTCGATCCACGCAGCGTCATCCGTATCCAGGCACAGTATCTAGAGTTTTGTATTGTGCAGATTTTTTTTTTGTCTGTGTGCCTTTGCTATTTACTTTAACGTCTATGAGAGACGATCACGAGTTTGCTTGGTTTGCGCATCCCCGTCGCTCATCCCACTGCTACCATTCAGTTTGTTTTGAGATGAAAGAATCGGGCGTAATTTGACGTAAGTCGGAATGGCGCTTAGCACTTTTCGGCCTATGCCGTCGACGCAGTTATTGGCACGGATCTCGGTAATAATCGGGGGGCTGCGTAAAAAAAAAAAAAGGAAAATGTGTCAAGGTGATTTCTTGCTTCCAGTGAGTGAATATTGATTTCTGTGCAATAGGCGATGATGAGATAATAAAGTATTTGTAATTAATTGACCAATTGTAAAATAAAGTAACAAAAAAAAGAAAAAAGAAAAATTGAGGGTTTAAAGGTGTCAAAATGCTCAGACGGAAAAACCAGTACTTCGTGATGCTAATGAAGAAAATTTAGAATGTGTAATTGAATAATTAAAACAATTGAATGTGTTCAAAGGTGTCAAATTGCTCAGAATGGAAAGATGATTGTTGCTGACCCTGAGTATTGGTGTATCAAAATATAAAACATTAAATGAAATAAAGAAACAAATAACGGAAGCATAAAATAAATAAAAGCTAAAAATTCAAAGGGAGAAAGAAAACGTGTGTGTGTGAGAGAGAGACACTATCGCGTCATACCCTTAACGGCAGAGCTTAAGTGTCCCCCTAATGTTTTACATATAAATCTGACTTTATGAACACAGCCAGTTGCACCAAGCACTGACACTTCGCAGTAATGTGAGTTGACTTTTCAAATTTCCTTTCGCTTCAGCCGAGTTTCTCTTCCTCCGAGTTCCTCGAAGCTTCCCCTGACAGCACTTTCATAGGAGGTTAAGTCTTCAAATGTCTGCCATCTGACCGAGGGAATAAACAAGAAATCAGCATATTTACAAAATCAACTGAATTTCAGATGGCTGTCAATTAGCGAATCATCGGGCGACTCGATAAAACGCACAAAAGTGAAAAGCAAACTTCGTTATTTTATCGGCCGCACTATCAGGTATGAAGGCACAGAATGCAATCCTGAGCTGCGCGCTCTGGACGCAGACCTGACTTCGCATGCATTATCACGTGAAAACATATCTTTCGAAACGGGCTGGACGTGAGCATATTACAACACACTAGTGGGATGTCATCATCTCCTGCTTTACTAGACGCCGCGGGTTTGGCAGCCGCTTTTGCGGCGTGAAACACGCACCTCGGGTGCACTAGACAGCCGTATTGCTATCTGCATCAAGCACTATCATTTCGTAAGACTGTGCAAAGTAGTTTCGGTAATCATGTCCTTGTCTTGAATAAAATACAGAATGGTAAATCCAACATACGTACAAAATCTTTCAAAGAACGTATTTGAACTATAGCGTTGGTTATACATGCATTGCTCCTTCTCCCGTGTCCTCCATCGAAGCATAAGCTTATCCTTCAAGTTAACAAGGCTCCGTAGCACGCAATACAACCTTGCTGTTTTATGTGATAGTACGTTCTGTGAGCTAGCGCTTCCAGTCAGAGGGACGTGAAGTAATGCTTTACATGATGCAAGTGACACTTGTAAAACCGATTAGGATTGCAAACGAGCGGTCGCAGGCACGCGTATACCTTGTTTCCGTGCGCATCTACGACGGTGCTTGCTACAGAAAGCTACGCAGCAACATGCTGGCATCATTCCGAATAGAGCTTGGTGCTAGCAGCGACTGCTGTGATGTTAAAAAAGGAAACAATCGCTTGTGATCATTCCAATGCACCTTGCGGTGCAAGCACGGGTTCCACGAAGGCGCACGTACTCGATGGGAGGCGCGAGCGGGCTGAACAAACACGGCCGCCGCGCACAGTTTCTGTCTCTTTCACTAGATGGTGCTAACTATTTTAAAGCCTCTATTCGTATGCCAAATTTCGCTGTGAAGCCACTTATGCTATGGTTGGCGTTAACTCTATTGTATCTGGTATTGCTACGAGCGAGTTGAAGACTTCCTGCTGGTCTATGATTAAGCTTTGCTACAAACATGCTAGGCAATGACGCCTCAGTTAAGGGCTGCAAAGCCGTTAAAGCCGCTCAGGTTGAATATGCGAAATCGCATAACTACCGGAATGTTCGCTGGAGCGCCATTTTCTTACCCCTGCGCATGAGCGCAAAGGTCGCGGCAGATATCGACAACTAGGATAGGCGATCGCGCGTGAATATAGCTAATGTCAATACGAAGGCCAAGAACAGCCGCGCTATAAACATTGTAAGTGCGATGGCTGGCTATGATTACGCACTGCGCGATGTGACCGCGAGATTGCCACGAGTCGTCCGCCAGACGGGTGGGACCGTCAGAGGTTGCTGACCGGGTTTCACTGCTGCAAGATGAAAGGCTCGAGGTCGGGCGGAATCGGCGGACCCATGCCAATAGTACTCTTCAGTGAAAGCAACTGTAGAAGCGGACCCTGCATGCCCTGAACAGCGCGTAGGCAAGCGATCCCGAGAGGGCTCTATACAGCCACCGCTGCGAAACATGAAGCCAGGGCACTTGCTGCGACAACGAGAAAAATGCGGCGCACATGCAATCACACATGCAGCGGCTCTGCAGTACCCACCGCCAGCGAAATCTCTGAAGATTGTCAAATGCTGCGCATCCAGGGAGACGTACGGATCGCCGAAGAGCGCGTGTGCTGCTACAATGCCGAGCAAGAAAATTGGGCACTCGCAATAAAGAGCTTGGCCACTAGCTGTCCTTATGTGTTTCGTTCTTGCCTGCCACGGATGTGGTCAGTGATAGCGGTGCGGCGTTTGCCTCTTAGAGCAGAGCCCGAGTCCCGTGAGAACCGCCACAACGTATACAGGAAAAATATTTTAGAAGTGGTGCAAAGGAGGACACCAGTAGATGAGAGTCATTTATAGCAGACATATTTAACAATAAGGTGGAAATTCTGATATGGTGAGCCGTCCGTGGATGTTCTTAATTTGTACATGCCATGATCTTCCTCTTTCATTTGTACATACCATCATCATCGTCCCGCGGCGCCGGCTCCGGCACACGCCTGGCTTTTGTCACCGGATTAAAACGCTAGACAAGGCATCGCTGGCCTTGCCGTCACGACCTTGCCT
>JAJIZL010039482.1:40726-72436 GCA_023969395.1 Amblyomma maculatum
TGTCACCGGATTAAAACGCTAGACAAGGCATCGCTGGCCTTGCCGTCACGACCTTGCCGTCTCAACCTAGCCTTTTTTCACAAGTGGTGGATGTCGAATTTGATCCCCTTGCTGCCTCTCACTGGAGCTACGTTCCGGTCGCCGTTTGGCAACTACCACCATAATTATGTCCACCGAGAGCAATCCCGACCCGGCCGGACCCTCTACCTCAGCTGCACCGATGCCTCCGACTCTGCCACACGTCAACGCGACCCACCGCTGTTCGCTGGTCGTCGTGACGAAGACGTGAATGACTGGCTTGACACATATGAACGCTGCAGTGCCTATAACCGGTGGGATGATGCTTTAAAATTCCTCAACGTTTTGTTCTATCTAATTGAGGTCGCCAGAAACTGGTTCATTAATCGCCAAACCCACACTACTAACTGGGCCACTTTCAAACAGCAATTCCGCCAATACTTCGCCGACCCGGCAGTTCGGACTGAGATCGCGAGAAACAAGCTCGCTTCCCGCCTTCAAGGTCCCGATGAATCATATGCGTCTTACATAGAGGCTGTTCTTGCACTTTGTCGGCGCATTAGTCCCACCATGACGGAACCTGAACGTGTGCACCACGTCTTAAAAGGGATCAATGCTATGGCATATCACACCTTAGTTGCCCAGAATCCTTCAAGTGTTGATTCAATTATTACGACCTTCAACGCCTCGACCAGCTGCAGTCCTCTCGATTAAAGCCCGGCTTCGCAACTGGTCCGACCTCTGCTGACCTTGATCTGCGGGCAATGATTCGAGCAATCATCCGCGAGGGGCTTCAAGCCCTCAATCCTTTCTGTCGACATGGCTGCGATCATTCTTCCGCACCTCCTAATGACGCCGTTCTCCGCATTATGATTAAAGAAGAGTTAGCTACATCAGCCGCCCTATGACATCCGAACCTTCTGCAATCCGCCCAGCGCCGACCTACGCGCACGTCGCTTCATCCCCCCCCCCCCCTTCTTTGGTTCCCCCGCCCCAACCAGCATTAACTTACAATCACGTCAATGCAATGGCCATGGCTCAACCTACACAACACAATTACGCACCTTGGCGTCCCCCCCGACCAGTCTGCTATTACTGTGGTATTAGAGGACATATATCCCGCTTCTGTCGTCGCCGCCTTCAGAACGAGCGCCGTGGTTACGACACCTTCGAATGCGACATGCCTTCAAACTCATGTTATCAACGCCGGTCTATTACAAGCCCACCTCGTCGATCCTCCCCACCTCCAGTATCTTCCTCTGAGCCTCGTGGGAACCACGTATCCCGACGCCGGTTCACATCCCCATACCGCCGCTCAGTTTCCCCTCTCCGCCTTGCAAACGTTCTCCCTGTCCGCCATCCGGAAAACTAAGTGTTGCAGTTTCCGGAGGTCAAACTGCACTCTGCGAACTTACTAAAAGTCCGCCTGACCGCCCGTATAACGTGATTCCTGTTATCGCTGAAGGTTTACCGGTTGAAGCTTTGATTGATACAGGGGATGCAATTTCTGTCATTCACGGTGATTTGTGCTACCGTTTACGAAAAGTGACAACCCCATATGATGGGCCTGAACTCCGTGGAGCCAATGACATCCCTTTGCGCCCTTCAGCGAAGTACACCGTACGAGTTGTTATCGACGGCATCCGCCATCATGTGCAGTTTGCTGTGCTCTCACCTTGTGCGCATCTCATGATTTTCGGATGGGACTTTTTGTCAACCGCTTCAGCGTTAATTTCTTGTGGTGACCGTGTTATCCATATGACAGACAGCGATTTCTCATCTGACTTTTCTGAACGACATCATCCCCTCGTTACCGCCGCTGATACTGTTTTGCCTCCTCAGTGCGAAAAACTGCTTACTGTTGTTTCTGACCACATCACAGACGGGGACGTACTCATTGCACCATCAAATAGTCATCTTCCACGCGGCATCGCCTTCCCGTCAAGTCTTGTCCGGTTCCACAACGGCTCAGCGACAGTAGTGGCCACTAACACTTCACGTGAATCCCTCGTGCTCCCAAAAGGAACTTCTCTGAATTGTATGGTGGATGTTCAACCTTTTTCCCTGATGGTGCTCACCACCCCTCCGCCTCAGCAACGTGTTTCGTCAGACGTCTCTCTTTCAGTTCTCGCAAAGACTACTAATCCTAAACTCCCGCCGAACCAACGCCAAGAACTGCTGACATTGCTTCGACACCACCAAGCCATTTTTGATGCCACTTCCACATCTCTGGGACGGACTAGTGTTGCGCACCATCGCATAATTACTGAAGGTAACTCTATCATTCGCCGACGGCCTTATCGGGTTTCTCTCTCTGAACGAAAAGTAATTGAAGAACATGTAAATGACATGCTCGATCGCAATATAATTCGTCCTTCAACAAGCCCATGGTCCTCCCCAGTAGTGCTAGTTAAAAAAAAGGACGTCTCGGTACGCTTTTGTGTTGATTACCGCGCACTCAACAAAATTACCCGCGAAGATGTGTATCCGATGCCACGAATTGATGACGCCCTTGACTCCCTCCAAGGCTCCGAAAATTTCTCGACCTTGGACCTCCGCTCAGGTTATTGGCAAATACCTATGCACGAGGACGACAAAGAAAAAACCGCTTTCGCAACACCCTATGGCCTTTACGAATTGAATGTTATGCCTTTCGGACTTTGTAATGCACCAGCGACATTTGAAAGAATGATCGACACTGTACTTTGTGGCCTAAAATGGAGAACCTGTTTGTGTTACTTGGATGACATTGTTATCTTTTCGGCAACCTTTATTGACCATCTCACGCGCCTGAATAAAGTCCTCACCTGTCTCGCTTCGGCAGGCCTTCAGCTCAACACTAAGAAGTGCTACTTTGCACAGAAGGAAATTAGAATATTGGGACATCTGGTCAGCCATGACGGCATTCTCCCAGATCCTGAAAAAATAATCGCAGTCTTGAACTTTGCTCGTCCACAACGGACTACAGATTTGCGCAGTTTCCTCGGCCTCGCGTCCTATCTCTGGCGTTTTATAAGGCATTTTGCAACTATTGCTGCGCCACTTCATGAGCTACTAAAAGCACGCAGCCCTTTCGTGTGGACTGAGCAGTGCGAAACTGCTTTTAATGACCTCAAGCACAGCATTAATGACAGCATTAAGAATCCAAGGTATGTAAAAGGCATCCTCATAGAGAAATTTCAATTTATTTATATTAAAGCTGCCGCAACAGACTGCTGCAAATTAGGATGAAGCTGAGATATATTCAACCACACAAGATATATCAATAATATCGCAAGCACGTTTTCAGATGTCCAGCCGCAACTAGCGAAAGAGCTGATATTTACCAGCCAAAGTACGAGACACAGGGAAGAAGAGGGCAGGGCAAGGCTTGACTAGCAACTGAATGTTTATTGAACGAAAGAAAACAACTAAGACTCTTTCTGAGAAGCACGCGCACAACATAACCGGTGAAATGGCAAGAAAGCGAGAAGAGTATTGAGAAGAAGGTGAAGATGAAGAAAATTCAAAGTCAATTCAAAGTGACTTAGCGAAACCTTAGCGAAAGGGTGCCTGGAATGAGTTATACGCTTGGCCCGTTCACCCGAAATTAACCATGAGCTATAAAGGGAGAAAAGGCTGCAAACTGTAGGGACAATGCATTATATACTGTCACGTGATTTGGGGTAGCATAAGAAAGAAGAAGCTAGAGAACGAAGAAGAAACAGACGCGGGCATGCCTTGCGGAATCGCAGTGTCCAGACGAGCAATAAACACTCCTGTTACATATTGAATGTGTAAAAATGGTTGTGGAGCTTGTGGGGTAGATCAACAAAGATCCCCGTTGCCTTCGACGAAGCCGCTGACTCACTCATTTACCGCCCCTATAATCGAATATGGATCAAGACGTGGCCACCGCCTGAGCAACGCTTGCGGTAAGCCACTGGCAGCACTACCGGGAGCCGCGCATCTTTTCTGGAATATCTGACGTGGACGCAATAAGTGGCTAACAAGCGGTGTAATCGTCTGGATTTGACCGGGAAACCAGCGCATGTAGAGTTATTCTGGGAAGGCACTGCTTGCCATGGACACTGACGTACCAGCTGTGATCGTTTTACAGAAGAGGTAAAGAAGTGCTTTGACGACGGACCTGTGAAGAAACGCGCAGAGTAAACGTTGCTGCAACGAGCCCTGGTGTCTGGCGAGACTTGCACAACATATATCGAGGATATTGTGAGCCTTCTGTGGACCTTCTTTCATTTGTATACGCCATGATCTTCTTCTTTCATTTCTGCATACCATCATCATCGTCCTGCGGCGCCGGCTCTGGCGCGCCCCTAGGTTCGTGATCGGATTAAAACGCTAGACAAGGCTTTGCTGTCCTTGCCGTCACGACCTCGCCGTCTGGACCTGGCCTTTTTTTTACAAGTGGTGGAGGTGAAATTTGATCGCCTTGCTGCCTTGAGTCCTGCCTCTTGCTGGAGCTACGTTCCGGTCGCCGTTTGGCAACTGCCATCATCGCTATGTCTACCGACAGTACCCACGAACAGGCCGGACCCTCTACCTCGGCTGCACCACCCCCTCCGACTGTACCCACACGACAGCGCGACCCGCCGCTGTTCGCTGGTAGTCGCGATGAAGACGTCGATGACTGGCTTGACACCTATGAACGCTGCAGTGCCTACAACCGGTGGGACGATGCTCTGAAATTTCTCAACGTCTTTTTCTACATTATTGACGTCGCCAGGAATTGATTCATCAACCGCGAGCCCCACACAACTAACTGGCCCACCTTCAAACAGCAGCTCCGACAGTACTTCGCTGACCCGGCAGTTCGGACTGAGATCGCGAAGACCAAGCTCGCTTCAAGCCTTCAAGGTCCTGATGAGTCATATGAGTCTTACATAGAGGCCATACTTGCACTCTACCGGCGTATTACTCCCACCATGACGGAACCTGAACGAGTACACCATGTCTTGAAAGGAATCAATTCTATAGCGTATAACATCCTAGTTGATCAGAATCCTTCAACTATTGATTCCATTATTACGACCTGCCAACGCATCGACCAGCTGCAGTCCTCCCGATTGCATCCCGCCAACGTTACTGGCCCGACCTATGCTGATCTCGATCTACGGGCACTAATTCGAGCCATCATCCGCGAGGAGCTCCAGGCCCTCAAGCCTGTCTGTCGACACGGGTGCGATCATTCTTCCGTAACTTCTAATGACGCCGGTCTCCGCAGCATCATCAAAGGAGAGCTGGCAATAATCACCCAACCTATGGCATCTGACCCTCCTGCACCCCGGAAAGTACCGGCTTACGCACACGTCGCAGCATCCCCCCTCTTTTGGTTCCCCGCCCCGACCGGCACCAACTTACAATCACGTCAATGCAATAGCGACCGCTCACCCTGCACCACCCTATTACGCACCTTGGCGCCCCTTCCAACCAATTTGCTATTACTGTGGCATTAGAGGACATATATCCCACTTCTGTCATCGCCGCCTCCAGAACGAGCGCCGTGGTTACGATACCTTCGAAAGTGACATGCCTTCGACGTCATATTATCAACGCTGGTTTATTCCAAGCCCACCTCGAAGATCATCCTCACCTTCAGAATCCTCGTCTGAGCCTCGTGGAACCCATGCATCCCGACGTCGGTCCCTATTCTCATACCACCGCTCAGTTTCCCCTGTCCGACCCGCAACAACTCTCCCTGTCCGCCGTCCGGAAGACTAACCGTTGCAGTTTCCAGAGGTCAAACTGCACTCGGCGAACTTACCAAAAGTCCTCCAGATCGCCCGTATAATGTGATTTGTGTTTTCGCTGAAGGATTACCGGTCGAAGCATTGATTGATACAGGGGCTGCAATTTCTGTCATTCACGCTGATTTGTGCTACTGTTTGAGAAAAGTGACGACACCATATGATGGGCCTGAACTCCGTGGAGCCAATGGCGTCGCTTTGCGCCCTTTAGCAAAGTGCACCGTACGAGTTGTTTTTGACGGCGTCCGCCATCATGTGCAGTCTGATGTGCTCTCACCATGTGCGCATCTGATGATGTTTGGATGAAATTCTTTGTTAACCGCTTCGGCGTTAATTTCTTGTGGCGACCGTGTTATCCAAATGACAGACAGCGATTTTTCATCTGAAGTTTCTGAACGACGTCATTCCCTCATTGCCGCCGCTGATACTGTTTTGCCTCCTCAGTGCGAAAAACAGCTTACCGTTGTTTCTGACCACATCACTGACGGGGACGTGCTCATCGCACCATCGTATCCTCATCTTGCACGAGGTATCGCCTTCCCGTCTAGTCTTGTGAACTTCTTCAACTGCGCAGCGACAGTTGCGGCCACTAACACTGCACGGGTATACCTCGTGCTCCCAAAAAGAACTTCTCTCCCCTGCATGGTGGATGTTCAACCTTTGTCCTTGATGGTGCTCACCGCCCCTCTGCCTAAGCACCCTGTTTGGCCAGACATCTCTCTTTCTGTTCTCACAAAGACTAATATTCCTAACCTCCCGCCGAACCAACGCCAAGAACTGCTGACATTGCTTCGACACCACCAAGCCATTTTGAATGCCACTTCCCAACCACTGGGACGGACTAGTGTTGCGCACCATCGCATCATTGCTGAAGGTAACTGTATCGTTCGCCGACGGCCTTATCAGGTTTCCCTCTCTGAACGAAAAGTATTTGACGAAAATGTAAATGACATGCTCCATCGCAATATTATTCGTCCCTCGACAAGCCCATGGGCCTTCCCAGTAGTGTTTGTTAAAAAACAGGAAGGCTAGGTACGCTTTTGTGTTGATTACCGTGCACTCAACAAAATGGCCCGAAAAGATATACGCCCAATGCAAAGTATTGATGATGCCCTTGACTCCCTCCAAGGCGCAGAATATTTCTTGACTTTGGACCTCCGCTCAGGTTATTGGCAAATATCTATGCACGAGGACGATAAAGAAAAAACCGCTTTCGCAATTCCCGATGGCCTTTACGAATTTAATGTTATGCCTTTCGAACTTTGTAACGCACCAGCGACATTTGAAAGAATGATCGACACTGTGCTTCGTACCTAAAATGGAGAACCTGTTTATGTTACTTGGATGACATTGTCATCATTTCGTCAACTTTTAGCGACCATCTGCCGCGCCTGAATGAGGTCCTCACGTGTCTCGCTTCAGCGGGCCTTCAGCTCAAAGCAAGAAGTGCCACTTTGCACAGAAGGAAATTAAAATATTGAGACATCTAGTCAGTTATGACGGCACTCGTCCAGACCCTGGAAAAATCATCGCGGTCTTGTACTTTTCTCGTCCACAACGGACTACAGAATTGCGCAGTTTTCTCGGCATGGCGTCTTATTTTCGGCGTTTTATAAGGTATTTTGCAAGTATTGCTGCTCCATGAACTACGTAAAGTACGCAGCCCTTTCGTGTGGACTGAACAGTGCGAGCTGCTTTTAATAACCTGAAGCACCCCCACACATCAGACCCTGTTCTTGACCACTTCAGTGACAGCGCTCCAATCATCCTGCACACCGATGCCAGTGGTCACGGTCTTGGCGCTGTACTTCTGCAGCGTGATGCAACATCGCGTGAGAAAGTGACTGCCTTCTCCAGTCGAACTATGACTCCAGCTGAAAAAACGTACACCATTACCGAGCAGGAGTGCCTTGCCGTCGTCTGGGCTGTGCAAACGTTTCGCCCTTACCAATACGGTCGGCACTTCACACTTGTGACTGATCACCATGCTCTTTGCTGGTTGTCTTCGCTCAAACATTTGACAGGCCGACTTGGCCTGTCAAATACAATTTTGACGTCACTTATAAATCGAGTCGCCAACACCAAGACGCCGACGCTCTTTCTCGCTTTACACTTTCGGAATCGGCTTGCTGTTTTTCTTCCCAGTGCATTTCCAGCTATGACTACAGCCGACCATCTGTTGCCCCGATGTATATCACCTTTTTATTTGACGTCTCTGGAACAAACACGCTCTCCGCTCACATCAGTTAACCAATGCCTACTGCCGTCCCTTCATCGACCGCCTTACTGGCGCTTCGGACCCACCCAATGCTCGGCTTTGCCGACAACTTCGCAATTTCAAGCTCAAAGATGGCTAGCTACTCCGCTTCGTGTATTGCCCTGATAGAACTCGTTGGATCCCAGTCGTGCCGCGTGTGCGTCGCCCACGTATACTCAACACAGCAGCGTGCCAGGAAGACCGCAAGAGGCGCTACGATTCTAAGCATCGCGTGGTCTCTTATCGTCCCGGTGACGAAGTACTGCTTTATACACCACTGCGCACCCCTGGCCTTAGTGATAAATTCGACCACCGCTGCCTTGTTCCCTACGAAAATATCAGCCAAACTTCTGCAGTTAACTACATAGTCACGCCTGTTGATCCCCCAGCCGATCGACGCCACCGTGGAACTGAAATTGTTCATGCTTCTCGCTTGAAACCGTTTGTGCGCCGCGGTACATCGGTTAGTTAGGAGCGGCCAGGCTGGCAGCTTCCGACCCCCTGGGCAAATTGTGTGAGCCTTCTGTGGACCTTCTTTCATTTGTACATGCCATGATCTTCTTTCATTTGTTCATACCATCATCATCGTCCCGCGGTGCCGGCTCCGGCGCGCGCCTAGGTTCGTGATCGGATTAAAACGCTAGACAAGGCTTCGCTCTCCTTGCCGTCACGACTTCGCCGTCTCGACCTGGCCTTCTTTTGCAATATTGTGAAAGTGTGCAAGACTAAACCCACGAATGTCCGCGAAAGATAAAGTGGGACACTTACTAAAATGATTCGCTGAAGATGTCTATACGTTCCTTATTAGCAAAGAAAATGAACTCCAAAGCTGACGTCGTCAGGCACTGCCACACTTTCGAAAACTTGAACGTACGCACCATAACACCTAAATTTAGGCTACTGGCCAATGTCTCCTCCGTCGCGAGCGTTGACGTTAGTGCTAGGAAGCTGATGGCTGATCTGATACGCCTGGTTGTGTGGGAAGAATTGCTGCGTAACAATTATTCTGCGCGCCGGGGTGAACGTGAATACGACTGTTGCACACTGCATGCAGGACCCTCGGCCCTATCAACTTCCTGGACTCCGGCTCTAAATGCACCACGCTTTGACGATCGCAGACATTATGACAATTTATTCTCTTCCCAGCCACGGATGGGACGAAGAACCACCTACACAAGCGATGTAGCTCGTCAGCAACGCAGGCCCGAGTACAACTGCCATTCAGAACGTACGTTCACCCACTTTTACTCTGAACGGTGGCGCCTGCAACCCATGTGTTATAGCTGTGGCATGACCGAAAACATCTCCGAGTACTGCCGTCAACGGGGCTTGCTGCCACAAACCATCGCCGCTGCCGAATTCTCCCGGTCATCTCGATATTGAATTTTATCCGACACTGACGTTTGATATACCACCTGGCAGATATGCGAAATGGTTTGCCTGCTGCCGTCCGTAGTCTGACGCCGCCAATCTAATGACAACGACGCTCATCGTCTCCTCGGCGCTGTTCTTCCCCCCTGAAAACTAGAAGGCACGGCCGATGGGGTGAGGCGGCCGGAGATTCAGCGATCCCAATACCTTTGCCTCTATTTATGTTAAAAACAATCAAACTCGATGTATTCACTGACAGCATGCGCACCATGGCATTAATTGATACTGAGTCTCTGTTATGAGTTTAGGGTTCAAGAATAGTTTCGGAGGTAGCGCTCAGCGTGAATCAAGCTGTTGTATTCTTTAGTGTTGGCAGAGAATCATTGGCGCCTCATAGTGTGTGCTGCGCGAACGTTGGGATTGGTGACCAAGCATTTTGGAACCGAATACACAATATTGCCTTATTCAACACATGAAGAAATCTAGATATAGAAATTTTGCAACAGTGTGGGGTAACGTTAGACGAAAAAGTGGACAGATCTCGCTGAATACTACGCTGATGTCAGCGCTTATAGAAACGTCGTCGCCCGATTTGGGAGCGTTTTCTGTTTTTTTATGATACAGTTATACCTGCCATATCTGGAGAATGCATGAACTTTATTTCATCTCAAATTTGTGTAAGGAATTCGACGCCGCAGTGGAAACTACAACATTTACCCGTGCAAAGAGTGTTTCGGTGCCTCGTTTCCCAGTTTCAGCGAGCAGCGACCACACCTTGCTGTCGACTGTGAACCACTAGCCAAACTTGTTACCTCATGGAATGAGGCTGGCTTAATTTCATTTCATTTCATTTTATTACCTTAAAGGCCCCTCGCGGGGTATTACATAAGGGGTGGGATGAGCTGAAAAGGTACAAGACAATGAAATATGTGATCATGTACAAAAAATGTTGTTTAGATTGCTAGCAAACGATAAAAGGCAGGTGATGTCGACGATATGCTGGGGAAGGCCGTTCCAATCTTTAGCTGCACGTAGGAAAAAGGAGGCTGAAAGTAACAGTTAGGGCGCATGGGCGAAAAAACTTGAAGCGTGTGGTTAGTGCGGTGGGAAATGTAAGATGCTGGCGTGATGTAGGGGGCACGGTTAAGTGATGAGTGAAAGAACTTGTGGTACAGTGATAGCGTGGCTATGCGATGCCGAACAGAAAGAGGCGATAGTGCTGAATTAGCTTTTAGGGCTGAAACATTGACGTCGTATGAGTAAGAAGAATAAATGAATCTTGTAGCGCGGTTTTGGACGGCTTCTAGATCGTTTATGAGGTTAATATGAAGCGGGTCCCATATGGCGGATGCATATTCAAGTTCATAGTTTATGAGTGACTTGTAGGCGAGCAATTTCACGTTATTAGAGGTGAGGCGAAAGTGACGTTTAACAAATACCAGAGTTTTGTTAGCAGATGATATCACGTTAGCAACATGTGCCTTCCATGTTAGGTCATTAGATAATGTGATGCCTAAGTACTTGAAAGATGATAAGATTCTATGGACCCGTTAGCGATTTTGTAATGGAAGGCATGACTCTCTTTGCGACGGGTAATGCAAAGAAGCTTGCATTTGCTAGGGTTCAGGGTCATAAGCCAATTTTCGCACCACTGTTCAATTTGGTTAAGGTCCTACGGGAGGGCCTTTTGTTCAGTTATATTTGTTACTTGGCGGTAAATTGCGCAGTCGTCAGCGAACATTGCAATTTGGCAGGATACATACTGTGAGAGATCGTTAATATATATTTAAAACAGTAGGGGCGCAAGAACGGAGCCTTGTGGGACGCCGGATGTTACGGGGTTGGAAGAGTGGTTGTTTACAATGACTGACTGAAAACGATTTTTTAAGAAGGCCTTGATCTAGTTCAGCACGTTAGGATGTAAGTTTAGAATAGAACGTTTTTGTATGAATCGCTTATGTGGAACTTTATCAAATGCTTTAGCGTAATCCAGAAATATGGCGTCAACTTGAAGGTTAGCGTCCAGGACAGCATGTAAGTCGTTGAGGAACATGGCTAGTTGTGTTTCGCATGAGTACCCTTTCCGGAAACCGTGTTGGGATGGAGGGAGGAAATTTTTAGAGTCTAAGAAGTCCATTACCTGAGAGTATATGTTATGCTCCATAATCTTCCAGGGGACGCTAGTTAGAAAAATAGGGCGGTAGTTTAGGGGGGAATTTTGTCACCTGATTTGTAGAGTGGAACAACCTTCCCAAGTTTCCAGTTTTCCGGGATGAGACCTGTAGAGAATGATTGCAAGAACAATAATTTTAGATACACTGCACTAATAGACTTCGTGTTTCTTAGTAGCTTAGTGTTTATCTAGTCGAGGCCGGCTGACGAGGAAAGTTTCATTTTCTCAGTTAAAGACGAGATGCCAGTTGAAGAAAACGTTATCGCGTCCATCCGTGAGGTGGTGAGGAAGGTGTGTCGTATTCAGGGACGGCACTAAGCGACTGAGTTCTTGAAGAGAAAACACACCTTTGTGTAGAGTCTCGAAATCAAGCAATGATAAGCACATTGTTGGGAGCAGAGGAGCGCCGAATTTTGACTGACCTGCATTTGGGGAATCACGATCGGCCACGTGCCAGATTTGCAAGCTGCCGGCCAGCTCCCACAACTTAAAACTATACCTGTGCTGAATGCCGATTACCTCCATAAGGCTGCGCATGAAATTATGAAGCGTCACTTAGCACGATCGCTAAGGAGAGCATTATTAAACTAGTGAAAGTGAAGCGCGAAATCAACAAACACCCGATATTTCAACACATTGCTCGTGCCCGCGTTATCCGCGTCTCCTCTTGCTACTGAAATTGCATGTTTCGCGGCTTAAGTCATGTCAAATCTTGCCGTCTTTGCCAGTTTAGTGCCGGGACGGCGCTTACACCGCCGGGGGTCATGTTACGAGAAGACGAAGACGAAGGGTTTCCCTCCCTTACCTCGCGGAAGGTAAAGGCAGATAGGTGACAACGAAGTGGGACTGTTTCTGCAGTGCTGCTTTCTGCTGTGCCAGCTCGAGTATTCTTGTAAACAAACTGTTACGGAGCACAGTATATCGAGACGACGACGACGTGCTGATGTGAAGTAGTGAAGAAGACGACGCTCAAGCCTACCTAACTTCGTTCTGTGGTGTGCGGTGTGTGGTGTGCGTCTAAGAGTGAACTAGCGTTTACCACTGTCTTCTTTCCTTAACATTTGGTGGAGGATTGCTGGAAGTACGTAAGTCGCCAAACCTGGATCTCCGTAGTGGCCGCCAGATTGGCACAATCACTATGCAATCCGACGCGACACCTTCTTCAGCGGCACCATCAGCTCCCACCGTCGTCATGACGCAGCCTCGCGATCCAGGCACCTTTTGTGGCACCGACCACATCGACGTAGAAGACTGGCTCGCCATGTACGAGCGGGTCAGCAAGCACGATCGTTGGGACGCGACCCTCATCCTCGCCAACGTAATATTCTATCTGGCAGGTACGGCGCGCGTCTGGTTCGAGAAGCATTAAGACGATATAACATCGTGGGAGATGTGCAAGGAGAAGCTTCGCGACCTAATTGGCAAGCCGATCGGACGCAAGCTTGGCGCACAAAAAGACCTCGCATCCCGTGCCCAGTCTTCGACGGAATCGTACTTGTCTTATATCAAAGACATTCTAGCACTATGCCGAAAGGTGGACAGCGCCATGTCCGAAATAGACAAGGTGGGCCACGTATTAAAGGGAATTGCAGACGATGTTTATAATCTTCTGCTTTGCAAAGATTGTCCAACGGTCGACTCAGTTATCCAAGTTTGCCGCCAGTTTGAACAAGCAAAACACCGCCGTATTACTCACCGCTCCGAACGCTTGCCAAACACAGCTGCTACGTCCTCGTGCGAAGATAGTCCAACTTTACAGCAGCCATCTCACCCCTCCAACTTGACTAGGATTGTTCGTCGAGAGATAGAGGTTATGACACCCGTTGCGTTCGCTCCTCAACCAGCGGATGCTACTATAGCCTTAATCCAATCTGTCGTTCGCCAGGAGTTCGCAAATGTGGGCCTCAACGCGAACGTGGGCTTCAACTCCGGCCAACCTTCCGCACAGCCCTCACTCCAACCTAATGTTCCTGTCGTAGCTGCTGCGGCTCCTACCACGCCCTTTCAGACACGGTATCACTACCGCTACCGCAACCCGGACGAATGCCGAACCTCGGATGACCGACCAATCTGCTTCAACTGCTCACGTGTCGGCCACATTTCCCGCCATTTCCGCAGCCGTTGGGTTCCGCCACCTCGACCTCGCTACTATTCTGATCGCAGCGCCGAATATGTTCCACACCCAACCTATGTCCGTGATACGCGCACTCGTGACTTTAACTCACCAGCCCCGCGCATGCCCAGCCGCTCGCCGTCTCTGCAGACCCGGAGGTCCCGCTCGCCCCAATCTCGTCGTTCCACATCTCCCCACTTCTCCGGCTCTCATCCGGAAAACTAACCAATGCAGCTCCCGGAGGTGACGCTGCATTGACGACCCGGCCCGAAAATCCTCTGCTGACCCTCGCTCATCGCCGCAACCTTCTAGACATCTATGTGGATGGTGCCCCTGTTACTGCCCGCATTGACACTGGTGCCCAAATTTCAGTCCTCAGCTCATCCTTTCGCCACCGTCTCAAAAAGTTTGTCACGCCCGCCGCTTCATCCGCCGTTCGTGTTGCCGATGGAAGCGTCGCTGCCGTCGTGGGACTGTGCACTGCGCGCGTGAGTATTTCCGGTCGCACTACCCCTGTCCTCTTCACTGTTATCGACCGCTGCCCTCACGACGTGATCCTCGGCATCGACGCTTTAACGGACCATTCTGCCCTGATCGATTGTTCAACTGGTCTTCTTCGCTTAGACCTGCCCTACTGCCTCGAAAACGCCGCTCTCAAAAACGCTCTCAAAAACCGCTCTCAAAAACCGCTTTTAAAAACCTCGTTACGACCTTCATCACCGAGACGTTCACTACCCTCCTGGTTCCCTCGTACTTCTTTGGCACCCGGCTCGCCGTGTCGGTATGTGTGAAAAACTTTTGCCTCGTTACGTGGGCCCCTACTCCGTCTTGCGGCAAGTCACCGATCTGACCTATGAGATCGCCCCTTTACAGCCCAAGAATCCTTCCACAGCCCCTCATCCAGAACTCGTGCATGTCGCCCATCTAAAACCATGTCATTCGAGTTCTGCTGTGTAGGACGCACCGGGACGGTGCTTCTTCGGCGCGGGAAAAACCGTTACGGAGCACAGTATATCGAGACGACGACGACGTGCTGATGTGAAGTAGTGAAGAAGACGACGCACAAGCCTAGCTAACTTCGTTCTGTGGTGTTCGGTGTGTGGTGTGCGTCTAAGAGTGAACTAGCGTTTACGACTGTGTTCTTTCCTTAACAATACTGTAAATTGATTCATCGTCATGTAACCATATTTACTGGAGGTGCACCGATTCCTCAACAAAGGATCCCTCGCGCATCACTAGCCTTGGGCCCAGTGTTGCTACTGCATTGGTAGCGAACGGTCTTACATTTGCCCGGGCATTGCCAACACCGTACCAGCACTGGGCCCAAGATTTGTGCTGAATGTCTCCGGAAATTTAGGAAAGACCTCAAATCAGTTAATTTCAAACTTTCTCTCTCCCTCTCTCTGTCTATATACATATATCATCACTATACATATTTATTAATAGTCACGCCGGATGAGATATTGGGATATTTTTAGATTGATGGCACTAAGGATTTATTAGGAAATATTCTCAGTGTGTTCCATGATGGTCATTGTTGATCAGATAGTTTTGATTCAATAGGATAAAAAATGAACGAGCGCTCCGGCCCGCGGAAGCCAACGGCCTGCGGAGGAGCCTGCAGTCGGCAGAAGTTTTTCTTTTCTTTGTATGTGGGCTCAATCCACCCTCCCTCCACCTGCCCACTGTAGTCGCCTTCTGTCAAGAGATTCGACCAGCATCGTAGTTGCGGAGAAGCTGTTGAGAATCATTGATGACAACTTTGGTATTAGGGTCGTCTAGCGCTAGCGCAATGGCAACCTTCTCAGCTGCGGTGACTGTTTCCGCATTTCGAATGTTGTCAGGCGTTACACATACTACGTTCTACAGCACCCTTTTCCACATCTCGCTTACTTCTTTGGGCCCCGCCTCCGAGTCGCTCAGCTGAAACTCCCAGGCGCATACTCTCGCTCGAGATCTCAGCTGCCGACCGAGAGTATGATCAGCCACCCTGCTTCCCCTGACACTAAAATCTAACGCACTTCTCAACCCACCACTTACACGGATATACTCCAGCACTGCCGACTCAAAAATATGCACATATCCCGTCGCACACCATGACTAACAAGACACGGGGCCGTCCAATGGCGCAAACTACAAACCGGCCGCTTCCTCAGGATCTTTCCGCAACAGATAGCCCCCATGTGCAAAATCTGCCCAACTCCAGCCACTATCAGACATGGCGTGGACTTGTACACACTACAACACAGACAACTTAAACACATCAGAGATGTGGGTGTTTCTCCTGCATAATTCCGAGCCAGCAGACCAACGTCGGCTTATCCAGCGCATCTCCAATTGATCCCCGCCGACCTCCTCTAAGACGGCGCAACCGGTTCTTTGGCTGGTCCCGTGTTTTTGGGTCTAATAAAAGAGTTCACCACCTCCACCTTCTGGCACTGCTACTGCAGCCGCCCGACCTTGGTAGGGGCTGGCGTCAGTGTACAGAATGTTTGTTTTGCTTCAATTTGCTTGGCTTGGGCTTTTCGTCGTTCTCTTGCTGTAGGGGATCCATGTTGGTTGGAATTGAGAGAACATGGTACTCCACTCGCGTAATTGCCTTATATAAATAAAGTTTATTCTTTCTCTCCCTATCTGTGGCATTAGCAATAGATTGTGCTCAGGTCGTAGCAAGAAGATCAGACTTTCGTAGAATGATTCTTGACGGCTCACCAAAAAACCGCCGCTCACTGTTCTAACAGCTCACTGAATGGTCGACTCTCCAAAAGAACCGTAGCTCACAGTTCCTAACGGCTCAATCAACGACGGCTCTCTAAAAGAGTCTCCGCTCATTCTAGCTGTTTTTAAAGAGCAGCTCACAAGACAGCGGAAGGTGATGAGATGCGCAGGGGTGTTTGCGATGGGATGCGCAGGAAGGGCGGGAGGCATGGCATCCGAGATCTTCCCTGTGCTAGCGTGAGAAAAAGAAACGAGCGCTCGCGGGTCATCTTGGAGGCGATGGGGGAGGGCAGCTATTTTTTCGCGTAGCTAATAGATGGCACAGTCGCACTGAGGAGAATATGCGGCTCCCAAGTAACCATTCGGCACGAATTGGATCATTGAACGAGAGAACTGGCTCATAAAAGTACCACCGCTGACTTTTAGTGAACTGCGGCCCAACCGCTCCTTTGATAGAGCTACTTATAAACAACCGGCTCGCTCCTGAACAACCCATATCTATTACTACTGCTCGGCTTCCGGGGTCAGCCCACTATTCGTCAAGCCCGCGATATCTGTGAAGTAACGGGGCTCATTTACAGGACGGCATCATCGGCCACATGCTTCAGACGTCGGCCTTGTAGAGTGCCCGGTGAACAATTTGGTGTTTATTTGTTTGACTGTCTCTTGTATTGGTCAGGGCTTAAAACCTCGCTGTTTTTTGCGCAAGCAATACTACACCAGGTTTTGGCCCGTCACGTAGTCCAGCCGCAGTCACGAATGAGCTTGAACAGCCGAAGGAGAAGGAGAAAAAAGAGAGGGAGAACGCTCGGTCACCCGCTGCTAATGCTTTCACTCCATATTCAGTTCTCCAGCTTTGAACCCTTTTATTGAAAGCCTCTTTATTGATGCTTTGCGTTGCCTTTTGTGAACTTCTGGTTCTATATGTTTTAGTTCAGTGGAATTCCTCGGTATCGTCTTTTGTGTGTATAAAGTTTGTTTTGTTCTTTAATTCTGACTCTGAACCTTCCTCTCCCTTGAAGCGGCGTAGGCTAGGTACGAAACGACCCCCCCTCCCCTTCTGTAACTACAGGTGGTTGACTTCCGGCTGAGTTTGCCACACAGATCGAGGGCATCCCCCAATCGCTCTTAGGCTGAGAGCGTGCGCACCAGTAGTCGCGTATCGTTATTAACTTATAATTATCAGCGGATGACAATTCTTTTGGCGGCGACGAAAGGACGTTTGGTACAATCAAGGTCAGAGGACGAGGAACGAACTGGAAGGGTTTAAGAACATGTAAACTGCGTAGCAGCAGCGCAATAGCGAGAGTTACCGCGCGACAGCGGTTATGTAAGGTACATTGAGCAATGCCATGCATCAAAATTTGGGCAGCTCACACTCAAGATGAATCAAAGGAGAATATTCAGTTAGGCCTACAGAAGGGTCTAAAAGGAGCAGAATGCGAAAAGAGGTCGACGAAAAAGAAATTGAGGTTCTAGAAGAGGCTGAAAAGAAAAGAGAGATACAAAGAGAATAAAGAGAGATAGAATGGTGGAGGAGAGAGAAACACAGCAGGGGAAGCTGAAATAAAAGGCATGGCACACAAAAATTATTCAGGAATGCTGAGGTAGAAGTTGGTGGAAGTAGCACAAATGCTTCTGCTGCTTATGGGTCCACTAGTGGAAATAATCAGTCTTCGCCGGTAGGAATACCGATAGCTCGAGAGGAGTAGCACTTCAGTGGTACTTTTTGAGTTTTTGTGAGTCATCGCGTTTACGCAGATGCCCTTGTATCCGTCGGCGCGACTGGCTGCGGGCGCATCTCTAGGCGTAAATTCTTTGTGTGATTTTGGAAGTGACCCTGTTCATATCTAAGGAAAAATGCTGAAGTCGGGACTAGGAACGAGGATCATCCCAGAATGATAGAGCCTAGAACTAAGAATCCTCGACAGTCAGAAGTGTTTCAAGCACTGACGCCGTAAACACGTGTGAAACGCCAGCGAATATGTGAATTAGTTTTTGGACTGCAACCAAAAATCAAGATTTGTGATTACGTATTTATGCTATGTAGTGCACTCTGCCGCATGTAGTATGGTTGAGGGTGCAATGATTAGTACTTAACATTTCTTGGTTGAGTTTGTGCAACTCTCCTCGCAAGAGTGCGTCACAGATTTGCCGAGTAATCGTATACGTTAAATATATCTGGAGTTCAAGTGCCATGTGTATGGGCCGCAGGTCACTCTGTTATGTGGCTGAAATTATTTCAGTTCGGCACGGGCTATTGTTAAACATGTACGTATGAGCATTCTGTGGGAATTTGGCCCATGTAGGTTTTGGGCGCATACACGTTTGCGTGTTTTTCGTGTAGTCAAGTATATTGTATGAGAATATTCTTTACGGGAGGGCCAGTATCACGAAATCAGCGCACATTTTCATTGTCAGTGCAACTGAAGGAATTCCGAGTGACGTCTGCGTATAGCGTTTCAGTACATTCGAGAAACATCTCTTTCTCCGCGTGAGTACAGCCCGTAGCCTTTCGCGCATCGGCATCACCTTCGCCTCCTCATCACTCGGCGACGACAGTGAGCCACTCGGCCGGAATGTGCGCGTCATCTCGAGAACGTTCTGCCGCGTCCAAACAATGAAGCCGTGCAGCTCGGTGTGAGGGAGAGAGGATTTTTGCAGAGCTAACGTTACGTAAATGTGCGTGCCGGCCATGGTGCGTTGTAAAAGACAAACACGGCGTGCCCTCTTCATTGAGGTCGCGTTGCTCTGGCCGGCCAACCAGTGTCAGAGCCCGTGTTGCAGCCAGTGTTGCAGTGCTACTTCTCGGTTCCCAGGGTCAAACCGCTGTTCAACAATTCTTCCAGATCTGCGAAGGAGCGGCGCTCGTCTACAGGACACCACAAAGTGACTGTGCAGACGTCGTTCTCCGACCATGCCCGGTGAAGAACTTTGTGTTTATTTATTTGACTCTTGTGTATAGTTCAGCTATTTAAAACCTTTGTGGTTATTAAAAGCATCTTTAGTTGCATGCTTTGCATTGTCTTTAGGTAACCTCTCGTACTACGTCTTAAGTGTTAGTGTGAATTCCTCGTTATTGTCTCTTACTGTGTATAAAGCTTGCTTTGTTCGTTATTTCTGACTACGGCCTTTAATCTGGCTTGACTAGGCGAAAGCTGAGCACAGAGCAGCCACTCCCTTCTGGCACTACAAGTGGTTGGCATCATGCTGAGCCTGCCACGTAAGTTGAGGGCACCTCCATTGAGACGGGAGCAGCTGCCCCTAACTCAATTGTTCCGTGTACGGAGTGTGCGTACCAATACTGGCGCATCGGTAATGACGTATAATTATTAAGGGCTGACAGCCACTTGCCAGAGGCTTGCTTGAAATTTGGGCTGACGGCGTCTACACCCGAGCTTCGCGAGTACGCGGCCTTCAAATCAGTCAGTCAGTTTAGTCGTTCAGTCGTGTCCGACTCTTCGGCACCCTGTGGACCATGTCACGCCATGCTTTCTGGTCTCTCACTAGCTTCCTAACATCACATAACTTCATCTGCAGCGCCTCGAGGATGCCATCTAACCATGCTATATAAGTGGTTAAATGCTTCCGAGAGATCACGGTACTCTCTAAAGCTTTTAGTCTGCAAAGGGGAGGAAGGGTAAGGTTTCTTTCCGAAAGCACGGTAACACTTTGATTTATTTACTTTTTTATTTTTCTTTCGTCAGCCTAAGCAGACGGCATTCCAGGGATAATGGGCGCCGTACAAATTATTTTTACACACCAATTAACAATACAATCATAACCCGCATGTAGAGTAGGCGACCGATTATAGCCATCATCCAAGCTTTAAGCAGTCGATGCGTAAAAGTGTGGCATAAGAGATTAGTCAGCACAGTCCAATACCTAGAATTTTAGGAAACGTGGCACAAAGAACACAAGCACAAAATGCGTGATACACAGCTGCTTGTCCTTGTCTTCTTTGCGCTACGTTTCCTAAAATTCAAATACACCAACTCGCCTATTTCAGCATTCTTGTACAGTACCTAGAAAGCAAGATTTGGGAGAAACTAATGCTTTGCGTACAATGGTATGACGTCGCCGACTTGAGTTCCCGTACACGGATTCCTTGGCGTATACTAAGATTCGTAGATGAGTATTTCAATTTGTCTATTCTTTCAAGTTTTTATTGCCATCTCACACATACTCAATAGCATACAGCTGTCAGGTAGTACATGGAGGGAAAGGTCCTCTGTAGTATAAATAAACCCTTTTTCACCAAGCGATAAAAGCGTGTCTGTGTGCACAAGGAACAGCATGCCTGGTTGAACATACATTGATCTTTCTATAATAAGTTAGAAGGTTTAGTTGACAGCTTCACGAAGTTGTTAGTCATTTACCTGATGACCCGTAGTTGCGCGACATCCCACACCGTGACGATCATTAGCTGCCTGCCTTACTACGTCACCTGCCATCTGTAAACCGCTAGAGCCATGACAGTAATGTTTCACGCAAAAAAGATGCAACCATCCAGGCACGGCATGATCCTCAAGAGAACCGGGCTTAATAACATCTCATCAACGAAGATTGGCAGGCCAAGACATAGCGGTTTTATAATATCATTCGCGTCATCTTCAAGAAGTCTTAATGCGCGACTCTGAAAATTAAGAAGATAGATATCGAGAATATGTGCTTAATTATTTGACTCACTGTGCACAAACGGATACGCAGAATGAATCAGCAGACAGTGCTTACTGAAGATGTCCAGCAGCATTCTTAATCATAGCCCTCGGCAACACCGACATCTCATTTGAGAGCATTTGGCTTTCACCCTAATACGAGTATGGCTATGCCAAACGTGGAATCCCAACTCGTGTGGACCATCATAAAATTTCGTACCCATACACCACAAATTTTACTTCTTCCACTTTCAGCACTATTAGTGTCCAACATAATTTTGACCTGGCGTACTGTGTTGTGGCTTCCATCATAATTTACCACGATTAAGCATTTTCCGAGTGGGGGAACCTACGTGTGCTCTTATGCTTTATTATTGTGCTGCTCTTTGAAAGACCTTTTACTTTTACGCACAAAACAGGCCATTTTTAAAAGCCTTATCGATGGGCTAGCAAGGCAGAACACACCGTGTTTGCAATTATTATGCACAAAAATCAAGTATTTTATTAAGTATTTTATATTTGTGCATAAGCGAAGCGAGAAGCAGTTTCTATTTGCGGTGACGTTTATAGACGCGACCACGGAATATCATCCAGTTACTAATAAGTTCACTCTTAGACAATGAAGAAAAATAAGAGTTAGAGTGAGATATATGGACTCGCATTACCTGAGGTATCCAAAGATAATGAATTCCTGTTTACTCGAGTTCAAGAGAGGAAATTTATATAACAGCTAGACATATGCAGCAAATCAAGAAGCACTTGTATAGAAAATATAAAAAGAGGTTCAAGCTAAATTTTGCACGAAGCTCTAAGGTATGAAACACTACAGTGTAGGAGGAACTTTAAAAGGAAGAGAGTGCATCGAAAAGCAAGCTCTAGCTAAGGGCACTATACTAAATTAAGAACAACAATTGTCGTGACCAAAATAGTTAATGCGTCACGATAACGAAAATTGTCATAGATCACCATCATTATCAGGCTGACTATATCCACTGCAGGGCAAAGGCCTCTCCCAAATTTCTCCAATTAACCCGGTTCTGTGCTAGCTGCACACAATTAATCCCTGCAAACTTCTTAAACTTATCTGCCCACCTAACTTTCTGCTGCCCCCTGCTAGCTTTCCTTCCTTGGAATCCAATTTGTTACCCTAGGCGATCATCGGTTATCCACTCTTCGCACTACATGTCCTGCCCATGCAAATTTCATCTTCTTGACTTCCACTAGAATGTCAGTAACTTGAGTTATTTCTCTGACCCACTCTGCACTTCCTATCTCTTAATCTTACTCTACCTTTTTACGTTCCACAGCCCTCTGCGTTGTCCTGAACTTAAGCAGAACCCTTTTGGTTACCCTCCACGTTTCAGCCCCATAGGTAAGTACAGGTAAAATACAACTGTTGTATACTTTCCTCTTTAGCGATACCTGTAGGCTGCCAATTATAATCTGGGAGTGCTTGCCAGATGCGCTCCATCCCAGTCTTATTCGCCGTGTTATTTCCCTTTCTTGGTCCGGATCTGCGGTTACTACCTGTCCTAAATAGACATATACGCCTACTACGTCCAGTGCTTCGCTACCTAACGTAAATTTCTGCTCCTTCCCGAGGCTGCTGAACATTACCTTAGTATTCTGCATATTGATTTTCAAACCTACCTTTCTACTTTTCCTGTCTAGGTCACCAATCTTTCTTTGCACTTCATCTCCTGACTTACATAGCAAGGCAATGTCATCAAAAAATCGCACATTGCTGAGGTATTCTCCATCTATCCTTATCCTGAACTGCTCCCATTCTAAGTCTCTGAATACTTCCTCTAAGCAAGCAGTGAATAGTACTGGGGAGATCGTGTCTCCTTGCCTAACACCTTTCTTTAAAAGAATTTTGTTACTTTCTTTATACAAACCTATGGTTGTTCTGCAGCCACTATATATATTTCCCAGTACTTCCACGTACGGCTCGTCTACCCCCTGATTTCGCAATGCCGGCATCAGCACCAAGAATTTTACGGAGTCAAATGCTTTTTCGTACCAATGAATGCTATGTATAAGGGCTGGTTATATTCCGAACATTTTTCTATGACCTAGTTGATTATATGGATATGATCGATAGCAGAGTAACGTTTTTGAAAACCTGCTTGATGCTTTACTTGATTGCAGTCTAAGGTTGTCCTGATTCTATTAGCGATTACATTAGCGATTGCCTTAGTAAATACCTTATACGTAACAGACAATAATCTGATTGGTCTGCAATTTTTAAGATTCTTAGCGTGTCCTTCCTTATGAATGAGGACAATGTTTGAGTTCCTCCATTGATCCAGTACCGTCAATGACACCAGCCACTGCGTATACAGGCCGGACAGTTTTTATAGCACGATATCCGCCCGTTCTTCAACAAACCTATAGTTATCTGATCCTCTCCAGCTGCTTTGCCCCTTTTCAGAGTTTCTATTTATTTGTTAGCCTCGTTCTTTGTCACTGGTGGAACGTCTGACTGTTTCTCCCTACCACCAATTTCATTACGGTCCTGACTACTATGATTACTGTAGTAATCAGAATACAACTCCTCGGCTACTTTGACTATCTGGTCCATATTAGTGATGACGTTGCCCGCCTTGTCCTTTAGCGCATACATTCAATTTTTGCCTACGCCCACTTTCTTCTAAACCGCTTTTAGGCCCCCCGTTCTTTACAGCACGCTCAATTTTCTCCATGTTATACTTTCTTATATCGGCCACTGCGCTTATTGATTACCTTTGATATCTCTGCCAATTCTATCTGGTCTGTTGGATTGGAAACCTTCATACTCTGGCGTTTCTTAATCAAATATTTCCTCTCCTTAGACAGCTTATCGATATCCTTTCTACCTATTCTACCGCCTACTTCTACAGCGCACTCAGTAATGATATATCTGAAATTATTGTTTCTTGCTTGTAGGGTAATATCGCCATCCTCGGTTAGAGCTGAATATCTATTCTGTAGCGAGATCCTGAAGTTTTCATTAATGGATTGTTTTCTTACTAACCTGTTGCGTTCTTTTCTGAGATTTATACTGATTCGGGACATCACCATTATATGGTCACTCCATAGCACTTTCCCGATTACCTCGACATCTTGCATAATAGCGGGGGTGAACAGAGTATGAAGTCCTTTTCATTTTTAGTCTCCCTGTTATGACTTTGCCATGTCAATTTCCAGTTCTTTCGTTTGCTGAAGAAGGTATTCAAGCTATTGCGCTCTGCAAACTCAACTAGTAACTGAACCCTGCTATTCTTAGAACCAATGCCATAGTCACCTACTGCCTGGTCGCCTGCCTGCGTTTTCCCTACCTTGACATTGAAGTCGCCCATTCGTACAATAGACTTAGTCTTTACTTTTCGCATTGCCAATTCTACATCTTCGTAGAAGCTTTCAATTGCCTGGTCATCTTAACTACATGTGGGTGCATAGGCCTGCACAACATTCAGTTTGTATACCTCTTATTAAGCCTAGTTATGATGCCTGCCACGCTCTCAATACTTTAGAATTCATCTATATTACTAACTATATACTTACTGGCAAGAAAACCTACTCCTAGTTCTGGCCTCTCCGGTAAGGCTCGATAACACAGTGCGTGCCCATCCTTCAGTACAGTATATGCCTCATTCGGCCTCCTAACCTCACTAAGCCCAATGGCGCTAGAACCCTAGCTAGGGTTCTAGCGTTACGCTTTGCCAAGGTCCGTTTCCAATGGCGGCCTGTTCGGCTGAGCCAGGCATTATTAGCACCCCCTGCTGCGTCACAGGTCTGACCGCACCGTGGTCAGTTGTTCCGCAGCCGCTGGTGACTGAGGGCCGGCGTTTTATTGGACTTATCATGGGAGGCTGCGGCCAATTACTGCACAAGGGTTGCCAAATCTTGTTCTGGTGAGGGAGGCGTTGCCGGAAGTGTTCACTGGAATCAGGTCGGACTCCAAACTTTTTTATGCAATTTCATTCATACGCTGATCTTTTTTCTTTTTTTTTTCTTATCCGGTGAAGAATTGCGCGGCACCGGCATTCGAGCCCCGGTCCTTGAAAGTGCAAAGAAATAAAGCAAACGAAATCCTGCCGCATAGAGTGACCTCGAGGAAGTAGAATAAATCTACTCATAAAAGGATGGCCAGAAAAGGCGCTTGCATTTCGGGCTTCATAAAGTTGCCAAACGTACTAATCGTGCAGCAATCCTCTGTTTTACAGCAACAAGGAACTGTTTCGCACGGTGGCACAATAAACAGACTACTGGTTTCTTTCCTAACTTCACTAATACTGTACTTAGAAAGCTAGAATTTGCAGCATTGTTGCCTGTGTCCCTGTACTAAAAAACGTATATCCTCTTGCATGCGAAGCGAATTTTCTACCGCTACGCCACCGCTGCAACCCATTGTCATAGATGTTAACAGACAAATCAAGGACTGATCGAGGGGACCAGGGTGATAAAGACATTCGTCCCTGAAGAGATGGAGTCACATTGACAATGATGATGATAAATTTATCATTATGCCAAATTTGAGGGAAAAATGTTCAGTAACCATGCATGGGGAGCAAGGTAAGTAATGGCAGGCTCTGTATAGGCTGCGATGACTTCGGTGTTGACGGCTACGCCCTAAGATCAAAAACCCGGTTGCCTAAGGTTTCCTTTACCCCTGGAGCGTTTTTGAGGCTGACAGTCTTGAAAAACGCTCCATTCATAAAAAGTCTCCGTGCAATATTTGTAAAAGCGTAGCGCAAATTTACGCAATGATACAGCATCTGTTATCTGCTCCTATAGATACAATAGGTTCAATAGTCGCACAGCCTCCACGTCGAAAATCATTTGAGACAGGTAAACAAGAAGGTACTAAGCACTGCACTCACTCTTCAACTGTCAGTTTCATCGAATTAGAGTCGCAGGTGACTCGTTTGCATTCGTTCTTTGGGAACAAAACCTTTCCAAAGAAGGTTTTATCATACTGGCAAGTATCTGCAAAACAAGTAATTCAATATGGTGCAACAGCCAGAACTCGTCGTATCACAAGAATGTTTTGCTTTGGCAGCCATCTACAGTTTTCGTTGGGCATTGTAGAGAAACATATATATATGATAAGACAGGTACTCGGCTCTAAAAGGTGCAGCGTCTGATGCTGGAGAAAGAGAAAGACGACAACACATTCAACACCTGTCAGGAAATAGAACGATGACAACGCTGCCTCCGACGCTCGCACATGTGCTCACACAAGCTGTACAACTGATCAACGGACGTTGTATTCACAGTTCACGCCGTAGCGCCCTGTGCAACGTCTTCTATTACAAGCGGTGGAGGTCCATTGGTAATTTAAACAGCGCGAACAAGAAAACACAGCTTGTACTGAGGCTTCCTTATGTACTGTCCTATTTCTTCTTGTTCGCGTTGTTTAAAGTAACAATGAATGTTTACCAACTCGCCCAACAACGTATGTTGGTAATTGGGGAGGTGACAGCAATCCCCTCAATCTGGAGCTCCGCAGCCGAGCGTTGCCTACCACTACCACGATTCCTGAGACAGCCAACCAACTGCCAACCCCACTCCCTCCAGCGACTGCCATCTTTATCGGCGCAGCGCGGCTGCGTGACCCAGCCATCTTGAGCGTCACCCATGACACGGATATGGAAGCGTGGTTGCCATGATATGAACGCGTAAATGCACATAACAAGTGGGATGATACCATGAAGCTCACAAACGTTATCATTTAATTGAGCGACGTTGCCAATCTATGCTTTCAGAACCATGACACTATCTCTATCAGGACGGCTCTCAAGACAAGCCTGACCGAAGTTTTCGACCATCCCGCTATACGTAAGCTTTGCGCCGAGCAGTGCTTGCGAAGTCGGACACTACAAACCGGCGAAAACTTCATCAGCTACAAAGATGATGTCGACGACCTCTGCAAGCATGTAAACCCTACCATGAGCTACGCCGGTAAGATCAGGCACATTATGCAAGGCATTGACGATGATGACTTCCATATGGTCGTCTCCAAAACCCACAAAATCTGTCCAGTGTTATAAACTTTTTCAAAGCTTCGACGAGCCGCGCAAACAGCGGCTTTTCATACGACGTGCTGGTCTTCAGCAGGCCACGCTTTCCAGCTTGGCTCTCTCCAGGGACGATGCCTTAGAGCAATAGTTGCTCATTGAGAACATTGAAGAGTTCGTTCGCGATGGCCAGCTTTCCTTGTCTGCCTGCTCGCCAGGGTCTGCGCCTGAGCCGCCGCTCACTGCCACTCTTCAGCGTGTCATACAAGAGCAGGTTGCTGAGGTTCTGCCATCACCTCCTCAGCAGCTCCTGGTCGCGGCTTCTCTCACGTACGCTGAAGTATTGTTGCGGCCACAGCCGTCACCTGTTGCCCTATGTAGAGCTGGCCTCCCTTCCTATACCTCGAATCCCCGCTTATCGTCAAGTTCTCCGCGTCGATCACAGCCACAGCCTTCCAACCTCTGGCGCACGCAAGACAAGCTTGCCCTGGTCAAAACGAAAAGTCGGTTCCATCTGATTCAGCACAGACTAACGGAGACTGAACAAGATCACGCGCATGCACGCTTACCCTCTTCCTCGTATTGACAACGCCCTTGACTGCCTGCAGGGCGCTGAGTTCGTTGCTTCATTAGACCTGCGTTTCGGTTATTGGCAGGTGCCGATAGCAGAGCCGATCGGCAAAAAATCGGTTCACATCTGATGTGATCTATGAATGTATTGTCATGTCTTTCGCTCTGTGTAAATGCCCCTGCCGGATTCGAACGCATGATCAAAGTGCTCAAATGGCCCACTTACGTTTGATACTTGAACGAAGTTCCCATCTTTTCCCGGATTTTTCATCTCACCTCCAGAGCCGTGAGACAGTTCTGTGAAGTCTGACCGACGCTGGCCTCAAAATAAATAAATAAAAGAATAGCCGTTTCGAAGCACGACAGCTAACCATTCTTGGACATGTCGTCTTCAAGGATAGCGTCCTCCCCGATCCGGCAAAGTTGTGTGATGGAGCAGAATTTCCCAACCCCACTACTGTGAAAGAACTCCGCAGCTTTGTCGCCCTCTGCTCTTACTTCCACCTCTACGTTCGCAGTTACACCATGATTATCAACCCTCTGACCAAGCTTCTGTCCAGCTACAATGTCAGCCTAGTCTCCACAATGTGATGAATCCTTCGTGACACTCCTCCACCTTATGACGACTCCGCCAACCCTGCATCATTTCGATCCTTCTTCTCCTATGGAAATCCAGACTGATGCCAACGGCATCGGCCTCGGCGCAGTACTCGCCCAGCGTAAGTCGGGCTTTGATGAGTACGTTGTCGCTTACACCAGCCGCACCCTGACAAAAGCGGAGGAATACTATTCCGTCGCCAAGAAGGTAGCTTTCCTCTGGGCAATAGCGAAATTGCATCTTTACTTGCTCATCAGACCCTCTGCTGGCTGTGTTATTTGAGAGATCCTTCTAGTCGACTTGCCCGTTGAGCTTTGAGGCTCCAAGAATGCGACATTAGCGTCGTCTATCGCTCTGGCCGTAAGCATGCAGATGCTCTCTCACGTTCTTCCTTGCCATCTGAAGCCACTTTTCAAGTTGCCGGGCCGTTGTGGAAGAGGAGAGCTCTCCAAAACAGCCGGCTCACGTCTTCTGTTCGTCTTTTTTTGCTAATTGCTAATTGCTGGAGTTCGGGCCTGAGACCTTGTGAGGTTGTGGTCGGACCGTGAGACAGAGTAGGCATCACGGCGCCAGATGTGAGAATTATGACACTCGGGGAAAACGACCTACGCCGCATCTGCCGCTCGTAACACATAAGGGGCCTGCAAATGCGCACGCCGCAGTGACCTCTGGCCTGTGCGACCGGAGGAGTGTGCCGATTGCTGTTGCAGCCTCATGAGAAACCAAGAGCGGAGACTGCGGACAGCGAAACCATCTCCGCGTCGTCGTTTAACCTGTCAGCTCAAACCAATAACGGGCAAAGGTTTATCTTCCCTGCTCAGCGCATTACCAATGGGGCGGCACCGAAGCAATCGTAAGCTGGCAAAACAAAACACGAAAACGGACGGTCGCTCGGGAAGTGCGACGTTTACACACAAGCGGTCTCGTGTTTCTGGCTGCACTCGCGCTAGCCGGGGGTGCCATTTCTAATGCGATGCCCTATTCGAGCGGAAAGGCGCGCACCGCGCCGTCGACTCTCACTTGAACATAAATATCCCGACGGCGCTCTCACCGAGCCGGCCCAGACGCGGGAGAACAGTAAGGCACATCCGGTGTTGTCGGTTCTAAAGTTAGCGGAAACATAGCCGCAGCACACAGCGCTCGTGTTGATGAGCGTGGTAGAAGTAAATTCTCTTCTTTTTCCCACTCTGCTTACTGCCAGCGTGATGCGGACACTACCCTCATATTTCTTGCATCCCTGTGTGCCCTTTCACGTGTATGCATTACTGGTGAAACGGGTGTTCATGTGTCTTTGCTAATTTGTTTTCTCTCGTCCCTGATTTTGAGAGAGTAGCTGTGCGTTATCTCCAAAGGGGGAAAAGGCGAACGATTAGTGGGAGGCAGGCGGTGCTCGCGAGGGACCATTCTCGGAGGTGCCGATGTTGCATTGGCTATTTAAAATGTTACTTTGTCCTTCTGATTGGCTGGAAGAAGCTGTTTTCCTCCGATTGGCCATGAGGGTGGTCCCCAGGATGTAGAAAATGATTACTTAAGATGGGTGTTTGGGCGCGAAAAGGACACTGACTGCCGACTTACGACTGGGGGCAGGAAGACGCGAACAGCAAAATGTGTTTTTGACCCGTTCAATAAAGTGCCCGCAGCGCTCGAAAAGTTGTCCCTTCCGTTTTCTGCAAAGTGTCCCGGGTTCAACGGACCATCTGCAACACCACATCACTCATATAATGAAAATTAACTACACTCCTGCTATATCTGTCCTACATCCCACCGACATGCTCACCGATATTATTTCCGAGCAACGCAAAGACGCATGGATCGCTTCATTGCTGGATTTTTTTCAGGCCTATAGTCACGACCTCCTTGCCGCGCTCTCCGTCGCCAGTCTCACCATTTCCCCATCAGAGATGAGCTCCTTGAGCGTAGAAATACCGGCCGGATGATCGAAAGTAGCTGCTTGTTATTCCGACCCATCTGTGGTCTGTGATTGTCTCCCACTACCACAATGATTCCCAGCGTGCCCACGCCGGCTTAATGAAAAAATTCACTCGCCTGCGACATCGATACTAATGGCGTGGATGTGCCGTTATGTTCGCCGGTTCATCCAGTCCTGGTGAGAGTGTCAGCACCGAAATATCCCACCTCGCCAGCCCGCCGCTCCTGTACAGCCGCTGACCTGCCCAGATGAGCCCTTTGAGCGCGTTGGAATTGACCTCTGCGACCCTCTTCCTAGCACATCAATAGGAAATCGCTGGATCATCGTTCCAATTGATCATCTGACACGCTACGCCGAAATGGCGCCTTTGCTATCTGCTACAGCCCAAGGCATTGTCTCCTTCATCCTCCATCATGTCATTATTCGCCACAAGGCTCCCAAAAATTGCTGAGTGACAGAGGTGCCCCTCCTTTTCTAAAGTTGTCGAAGCTGTTCTTTGAGAATGATAAATCATTCACCGTGCCACCTTCGCATAGAATCTGCAAACACATGGAATGGTTGAGCCTTTCAACAGTACCATGGGCGACATGATGGCAATGTATATTGCTTTCCACCGCTGCAACTAGGACCGCGATCTTTCATTCGTCACCTATGCTTATAACTCTGCCACTCAAGTAACCACCCAATTCTCGCCAAGCTTCCTTCTATACGGCCGTGAGCCCTATTATACCATTGACACCATTCTCCCATACCAATCAGAGTCTTCCGAATTTACGACTTTTTCACAAGCTGCAGCTTATGCTGAAGAATATCGCCAGCATCCCGATCCTTCACTTTTCACACCCATCAGCAGTAGCAGAAAACCACCCGAGATCAACTTGCACTTCTTCCTGCTTGCCGCACACGCTCTATGATCTGGCTAAGGGTACCTTCTTCCAGTACCGGCCTTTCAACCAAACCTCTCACCACGTAACAGGGCCCCTACCGTATTAAGCAAACATCCACCGTCAACTACCTCAACGAACCCGTTACGCCATCCACTGACCATCGTCGCCGCAATCGTGAAATAGTACACAGTAACCGCCTGAAACCTTACTACAATCCTGCCATCGTCACATCGCCATAATCCGCCAGGGTGGCGCTTTTTCGCCTGGGGGAAGTTGTAAGACGGGTATTCGGCACTGAAATGTTCAGCGCCTGATTTGAAGAAAGAGAACTACGACAACCACTTTCAACTCCTGACAGTCAAGAGAGACAACAACGATAACGCTCGCGTGTGTGCTGACACAAGTTCTACGACTTATCGCCGAATGTTTTGTTCACTGTTCACGGCGTAGCGTCCTTTGCAAGGTTTTGCACAGGGCGTTACGCCTTGAGCAGTGCACAGAAGATTCGGCGATCAGTCGTGGAGCTTGTGTAAGCAGACGCGCGATCGTCGAAGCGAGCCTTGTCGTCGCCGTCTTTCGTGAGGCTCAGGCGTTGAATGTGGTTGTCGTCGTTCTCTTTCCTCAAATCAGGCACTCAACCTTTCTTATCCGAATAACTGTCTTTCCTT
>JAJIZL010039482.1:77556-93452 GCA_023969395.1 Amblyomma maculatum
AGCGGGCAGTGGCGCGGACAGTAGCGCTCGCGCTAGGCCCGGCAACATTTGCATTAAACGTCACCTCACTGTCATCGACCATCTCTCTGTCGTCTGTTCTCCTGTTTTCATCGGCTTGCCGTATCGTAACATTTGGTTGGAGGTGCTGGTGCTTCATCATCGCCCCCCCCCATCCTGGTCCGGAGCATCAGCGCTTTGCGACTTCTTGCGCCATCGGCGAAAGGCTAGGAGGCACTGCATGGCTGTTCCCCAGCCTGCCGGACCATGAAGACCTTGCCGTTCCTCCGCCCCGTTCGCCCCGCCCCGACCACAAGACACGACGAAGGAGAGACTGACCCTAGATGCCACACATGACCACAAGACACAAGGAGAGACCCGAATGACCTAATGTGACCCCACTGACCTGATGTGCCGACCAAGGACCCTACGACCCAAGAGACCGCTACACATCAAGACATCCTCCCCTGCCTATGCCATGCGGTGCGTGCCTTGGCCTCCGCCATCGATTCGTGCAACGTGTGGCCCGAAAGTGTCCCGCCAAGGTTCATCGCGAATCATCGTGCCCGTCGCACCAATTCAGTCTTCCCTTCCAAGGCCAACTACAGCGTGTCAGCCCCTGACACCACCACAGATGCCGCCAGTGAGTCGAGCCTCGCTTCCACTTGCTGCTAACTCGTTCCGCGTCACCATCAAGCCTACATTGCGCTTTGATATAACGACTATCCCTCCCCGGCGTGTCCAAGCCACAATTGACCAAGTTCTAGGTTCTACTAACTACTGTGGATTTGTCGTCCATCGCCCATCGAACACCATTACGGTGAACTTGCCATCCTTGGTGGACGCCCAGAAAATGTGTGCAGTTACTCAAATTCCCCTGGATGCGAATGAGCATGTCCCAGTGCAAATATATTTTGCCTCTGGCCCTGACACCCTCCGCTGCGTCGTTTACCATGTTGACAGCAGAAGTCCTTCTGAGGAGGTGCGAGCAAGCATTCGCTGTTCAACTCACTCAGTGTTGCAAGCACGGCCTCTGGGGCGCAGGGGTTCATACCTACTCACTCTACAAGGCCCGCTGACTTTGCCTGAGTACCTAACCTATTATGGTGCGATTATCAAACCACAGCCCTTCCGACCTCGTCGTATATTTTGTTATCACTGCCATAAAGAAGGGCACATGCAAAATACCTGCCCTAATCCGGCAGCTGTGGCCGACATGAATGAACCAATAGCGCTTTGTGCCCTATGCAAATCGGCGGACCATGACATGCGCTCCCCCGCTTGTACAAAGAAGAAGAGAACGAGGCCGTCGCGCAAGCCGCCTGGAAAAGAAGATATTCCTAAAAGTAATCGCTTCGCTGCTCTTACATGTGAAGAAACCGACTTCCCTGCACTTCCTTTACTTGACCCACCTGCTCATCATACGTCTTCTCAGCATGGTTCATACGCACAAGCGATCCACCCTCGTGGATCAAATGGTACACCAAAACGGCCAGTGCACCAATCACATGTGGATGCCGCAGATGAAGACGCTGTTTTAGACAATGCCATTGCAGAGGCTCGCCAACGTCTAGACGAACTCACCCAGCTCCGAGAACAGCGTCGCTCTCACCCCTCTCGAAGAACTATAACACCTCAAGATAAGATTTCAAATGAATCACCTCCAATAAGCAACAAACCACAATCACGCGCAGACAACACGTTAACCCCGAATACCCCGACAGTGGATAAAATATTAGCCCTTATGGAGCAGGTGACCTCCCTCATCGTAGAAGCTCTTCGGCCTCGCAATGGATAATGCACTGTCTCTGGTGGTGCAGTGGAATTGTCGAGGCTTTGCGAATAAGGCCTCTGAAGTGAACATCCGTCTTCGCGACAAAAAGCTAAAGGCGTGGGCCTTCTTACTTCAAGAGCATAACTCACTTCCTCGCCTTTCAGGATTCTGCGCTTACCATTCACCTTCCATTCCTGATCGCCGTTGCACCACCTCTTCCCACAGCCCAGGTAAATCTGCAATTTATATTCACACTTCAGTTCCCCACACACCGATCGACCTTTCACGCTGGTGTAACACACGCCAAGAGGTGGTAGCACTCCTAGTTAAGCCTGTACGCACGCCACTTATACTAGTTTCCTTTTATGGCCGTCCTGGTTCCGCATCTCCTAATCTTGGATGGGTTCGTTTTCTGCGTTCTACCTACTCGGGTATCTCTATTCTAGTCGGTGGAGACTTCAATGGCGCACACACATTGTGGGGTTACCCATCGGATTCTCCCAGGGGTGCACACATCCAGGGAAGCTTTTCAGATAATTCTTTTCACCTTTTAAACCACCCGCACACATCTACCCGTCCACGAGGTGGGCCTTATTCACCTGATTTGACTTGGTGGTTAGGCCCTGGTAGCCCTCGTTGGGCTGTTGAACCAGATACCTGGGGTAGTGATCACAGTCCTATCTTTATCTCTCTCACTCCTTCGCGGATACGTAAAATACGCCGTAGCGTACGAATAACATCTTGGGACTCTGTACGCGCAGACAATCGCTTATCTGATTTCACCCCATCATCAGCATTGTCTACTCTCACTGCTGTTCTTGCGTCCCACACGATTACCACCACTGTAAATGAAGACGAGCCAAACCCGGACATCCACCTCCTGAATCTTTGGGCTCTGCGTCGCCAGGCAGATCATTATGCTGCTCGTAACCCCGATGACCCATCGGCTATCCCCGCTCTTCACCGGGCTACCGCGCGTGCGAGGCGGTATGAAAAGCGTCTAGGAAGGCAACGTTGGGCTTCATGGTGTGAGCGCCTGTCCTCCAAGCAGAGTAATCGACAACTTTGGAGAGTGTTTCACGCCATGGAGCGCTCTTCTCAAGTTTCTGATTACACAGAGAGCATTCGCCATGCTATGAATGTAGATGAGGACACATTTGCAAAACAGGCGGCCAGACAATTTTTTCCCACTATGATTCCACCTCAACTTCTCCACCTTGCTTACCGGTTACCGAACCCCCCGATGCGATTACTTCTGACCTAACCATGGCAGAGCTGCTGGCCTCCATTGAACGCCTCAAATCTAACTCTGCTCCCGGCCACGACGGCATACCTAACTCCTTATTCCGCAACTTGGAAGGGACTGCTTTGCAGGCCCTGCTTGATGCATTCAATGACGTGTGGCATTCTGGTGTCATGCCGGACGAGTGGAAACATTCTATTGTTGTTCCAATACCGAAGTCAGGTCATCCTCCAGTATCTCTCTCGGCCCTTCGTCCAATTTCCCTGACGCCAACAATCTGCAAGCTTTACGAAAACATTCTCGCCACTCGCTTATCGTGGTGGTTGGAATCCCATGATTGTTATCCAGAATCCCAAATTGGCCTCCGCCCGCAAATAGGAACGGAGGACGGTCTTGCTACTTTGGCTGCTGACGTGCTTCACCACTCTCCGCACAGTCATCTTGTTAGAACTGTGATCGCTACAGATATAACAAAGGCATATGATAACATCCTTCACTCAGCCATTCTTGCCTCCCTGCAAACTCTTGGTCTTCCTCACAGGTTTCTCCTCGCCATTCACGCCTTTCTAACAAATAGAACATTCAGTGTGCGTGTCCATGGAAAGCCCTTTGGTCACTTCCCCTCAAACAGAGGAGTGCCCCAGGGCTCCGTTCTCGCCCCTACTTTATTTAATGTGGCCTTCATTCCACTTATTCGAGCCCTAGAGGCCATCCCTTCTATACGGGTGCTTGCGTATGCCGATGATATAACCTTATGGTGCTGTCACCCAGATACGTCTGTCCATCAGGCGGCCCTCCAGCATGCGCTGGATGTATTGACATTTCGCCTCCCTCCGTTGGGCCTAACTCTTTCGCATACAAAATCCTGTTTCATTCGAATTGGAAATAAAGCTGGCTTACGGAAAGCTCCCAATATAAATTTTATGATAGATAATACCCCAATTCCTCAGGTACTAACCGTTCGCATTCTTGGTCTTCTTCTACATTCCTCTGGGACTGGCACACCGTGGCTGACAGCCATCCGTAAGACCGCTGACGCTACTTTAGGTCTCATTCGTCGCATAGCTATGCGCTCTGGCGGCGCGCGTGCTCACACGGCCCGCCAGCTTGTTCGCTCTGTCCTCCAGCCACGTATAATATACCAGGCACAGTTTCAACGTCTCACCCGCAGACAGTGGGACTCCCTTGAGGCCATCAATCGTGAGGCTATGCGTGCAATAACGTACCTCCCCCGCCTAACACCCATACCAGTACTTCAGGAGTATGCCCAGCTAAATACGCTCACTGAACTCGTTGATCAGCGGATGGCAAACAGAGCTCGCAAACAGTCTTTACAACTACATCATTTAAAGACACTACCTCCATGGTCGTACTGCCAGCTCACGGACAATCGCCCCACTGCTTCCCCGTCGGTATCATCCGCACATCTGCCTGAAGGGTGCATATTATATACCGATGCATCACATACTGCAGAGCGAGGAGTTACTGCCGTGTATAGTCCCTCTCATCCGCATCTCAACACTCACGTGACATATACCGCGGATACGTGCACCCCTCTGGCACTGGAACTCCAAGCAATTTACAATGCTATACATTCCCTCCCACCAGTTCCTACATTCAATGCAGTTCATCTTTACACAGACTCTCTCACTGCCCTTAAACAGCTTAAGGCCGTCCGACGCACATTCCAAATAACACAGTCCATACATTTGCTATGTTCAAAGTACCCATGTCCTATTCGCATACACTGGATTCGCGGCCATGCTCGCGATCCACATAACATACAAGCAGATGCTATGACGCATATAAACACATCAGACGATCCACCACCTTCCCCTCTTCCCCCAGATCCGTTCCTGTCCCACGTTTCCGATTCGCAAGTTCTGCGCCACCGAACACGCGCTCTCATTCCTCCGTGTTCGCACCCTCTCCCCTGTAGTCTTACTCGGCAGGATGAGGTGACAGTGCGCCGGATCCGGGCAGGGGCGGCTCTGACCCCATCTGTTCGACATCGATGGCGGGAAAAAGACCTACCAGTGACTGACAAGTGCCCTCACTGTGACACTCCACCTGACGTCTGCGATGTGCGCCACTTGTTGTGGACGTGTCCATCAACAACGCACATCAGGCAACGGATAATCATGAAGGTGGGCCTGCGGTGGAATCGCGATAGTGATTATGAGAAATGGACAAAGGACAATCGCTATACTGCTAACCTTCTCGAATTCATAAGCACAACTGGACTGCACTCCTTCTTTTAACTTTCTATCCCCTGCATCCCATTCCCCCTTTCTCAACTTATGCCTTGTGGCAAACTCTTCGAAAAAAAAAAATCATCGTGCCGGCAAGCCATTCTATTCTTCCTCTTCTTTTTCAAGCATCTAGACACGCCCGTCATCATGACATGGAATCATCAACATCGTGGATTTCCTCGTCCACGATCGGGACGATCGCTCGGTGGCCCCGGGTCATGTTACGGACGACATCAAGGAAGACAAAACGGGCAGTGGCGCGGACAGGCGCACTCGCGCTAGGCCCGGCAACATTTTCATTAAACGTCATCTCACTGTCATCGACCATCTCTCTCTCCTCTGTTCTCCTGTTTTCGTCGGCTTGCCGTATCGTAACAATATATAGAAAAAGAAGAGGCGCGGCGCCAGCGCGAGGTTTAGAGAACAAAAGAAGAGCGCCAGGGCAAGTGGTGTTTGCCTGGTGTCCTCCGTTCTTTTGTATCTATCTGTAGGCATGCACAGCATCCCACAACATTTTGTTGGCATGGCATCCGTCCCGACCCTGAAAAACTAAAAGCGCTTACGGCTTACGAAGCTCCCACCCCCGCCAAGGAGCTCAAAAGGTTTCTTGGATTTGCTTCGTATTTGCGTCGTTTCATTCCGGACTTTGCCAAGCGAAGCCCTCCGTTGACCGCCCTGCTGAAGAAGAATACAGCGGGTTGTTGTATGCCGGTCCAAAATCTCACGTTCCTTGACGTCAAGCACGCCCTCTTCAAGCCTCCCACATTGGCCCACTACGACTAATCGGCCCCCATCGTCCTCCACACGGGTACCAGCCAAAATGGGCTCGGCGCTTTCCTTCTGCAGGAAGACGCGTCTGGTGACCACAAAGTTCTGGCTTATGCCAGCCCCCAGCTTTCCGACGTAGAGCGCCGCCGCCACTCTTCGGAAGTCGAGTGCCTCGCTGTTGTCTGGGCCGTCGAGAAGTTCCGTCCCTACCTGTACGGCCGTCATTTTACCATAGTCACGGACAATAGCGCTCTCACATCGCTGCGTCTGCCAAACACTTAAATTCCAAGATGGCACGCTGGTCACTGCCACTTCAAGAGCACGATTTAACCATAGTACATCGGCGCGGTTCGGCCCATCAAGATGCCGATTTCCTTTCTCGCCACCCTTGTCCCGTGACGGCTTTGACGGATTTTAGGACTGCACATACGGAAGATCCCGACATTGCGGCCACAGTACAATCCCTTGGCACCACCACCGGCGCAGGTCTCCGTAAACTGCGCCGGGTCTATCAAATTAAAGATAATCTCCTGTGCCATGTGAGGCGGCTCCGTGTCGACCACCCGTGTGGTTGCCAGTGGTGCCAGCAACACTGCGGTCGCAAGTCTTGCGCGGCCTACACGACGTTCCCACAGCTGGTCACCTTGGTCGCGGTAAGACCTCCGCACGCATGTCGGAGCGCTTTTGGTGGCCTAATATGTTCAGAGATGTCAAGGAACACGTTGCGTCCTGCCAGACGTGCCAAACCGGAAATCGTCCACACGAATAACCAAGCCATCCCCGCAGGCTTTTTCGCCGCCGAGTTCACCTTTTGAACTGGTTGGACTAGACCATTTGGGCTCATTCCCGAAGACGCCCGCCGGAAACAGGTATATTCTGGTTGCGATCGACTACTTTTCCAAGTGGGTCGAAGCACTACCCGTTCCAGACACCTCTTCCGCTCTTGCCGTTTTGTTTGTGGAACAGCATCTCGTTCTTCGGCATAGTGTGCCCCGGCGCCTCATCACGGACCGTGGGAGCTGCTTTATGCCCCATAAATTTGAGCGAGGCATCCGCTCCTTCGGCATTGCGCATTCCACTACACCCGTCAACCATCCCCAGTGCAATGGCCTCGTGGAGCGTGTTAACCGCACCCTCACGGACATACTGGCCTCCTATGTGGCTCCGTCCCACAGAAACTGGGATCGGTGTTTCTGCGGCGGCTTTTGCACTCAACACTGCGAGGCAAGAAACAACGGATGTCACGCCGTTCTCAGTCGTCTATGGCAGAACACCATGCATCCATCCCTCTCGACGCGCAGTTGGGCCTTCCCCATCAGATTGCGTCACCAACTGACTCCACCCAACGACTTCGCTACGCCCGCCTCGACGCTCAGCGCAACCTTCTCACGGCTAATGCGCGTGTGCAAGTGGCAATGCGGCAGCACCTCCACTTCCCTCTTTCCGGTCCGGTGACTTGGTCCTCGTTCGCCGCACCATCCGCGCGACTGGCCGTGCCACGAAGCCCATGCCCCGATACCGCGGCCCTTACCATGTCGTTGAACGGCTTTGCTCCGTGACATACCACCTCGAAGACCTCCCCGAGCATCGACCATGCGGTGTGCACCACATTTTCCCGGAACATGTGTCAAACATGAAGCGATATGTCAACGGCGCCAGCATTGACGTATCGCTTAAATACCGGGTCATCACCACTACTATCGTCACCTGCTGCCTCATTGCCTTCCCCACGAAATGCGCCCCATAAGTGGAGCGCCTGCAGCAGCTCACTGACACTTTCTTCTCCCCGGTGGAAAGATATTACGGCGCGCGCCGAGGAGCGCTGCGCCAGAAAAAGAAGAGACGCGGGACGACGCAAGAGGAGCGCGCGGCGCCAGCGCGAGGGTTAGAGAACGAAAGAAGAGCGCCGGGGCAAGTGGTGTTTGCCTGGTGTCCTCCGTTCTTCTGTGTCGATATCTAGGCGGGCACAGCGCCCCACAACAATATTATATATATATATATATATATATATATATTGATGGCATCATGATCGCTGCGCGTGTTAGAACTGACGGTGTCCGCTGTTGCTGTGCTCGCCGCTGTTCGAGTCCTGCTGATCTGATCAATAAACCCCCATCTTACAATATATATATGCCCTTTTGGATCCGTGAAAGAAGCAACGTAGAGAGAAAACGGCAGAAGGATGTAAACAAGGTGAGAGGCACTACGTGGTGAAAACGAAATTGTGCACTCAAGAGATGTTGCGATAAAAACGAGGATGTGTTGTGTTACATTGTATTTTACAAAATGCTTCAGGCCGCCCCACCTTTATTGTGAATCCGTAAGCGCCATTGGTTAACTCATGCGAGGGTCGAATAAAAATAATGGATCCAGTCTTCGTCGCGACCACGAAACTGGATTAATATGTTGAACAAAGTAAGCCTCGACTATACACGACAGCTTATAGCGGAAGCCGAATAGCTTTGTGAAGCGCCAAAGATCACGTGTGTACTGAAGAAATCGACCGCTGAAGCTTAAGCAACAAATAAAGGCTGCAATTCATTGAAAACATGGCTTATTTCTTTTTGTCATCAATTTCAATTTAAAGTAATAGGAGATTTTGTCTTTTAGTAGTTAGTTCAAAAGCACAATTTTAATTCCAATTTTCAATAATGGCAGAAATGCAGACATTTTTGTTATTATTTCAGTGTAGATATTCATTTTATATACCCCGTTATTTCGTGGTAAGCGGGCCTTAAGAGTCAGCATAAAATGGTAAATTACTGAAATGTTGAATAATATAAAATACATATTTAAACGATGCAGCAACGTTCTCTCGGAAAACGAATTTTTTATCAACAGTGAGGATTTCGTTCGTTTATTAGCACGATTATCTCTCTTGAATAAGAAAACAATCGGCGAAACGTTTTCCAATCTTAATTTTGGCACTTCCGTGTTTGAGATGTAGAAGGTTTGGGGATGTTTATTGATTGTTTGATTTAAACCCACGCGCTAACATACAAACACAATTATTCGCCAAGAATTGAAATGAGTGGCAGTTGGTAGTAAAAATCCTATAGAATCAGCGCTTCTTAGCACGGTGTATCCTGCTGCCGCTCTTCTTCAAATGCTAGTTCAGACTGATTTACAGAACTGCGATTTTTTGAGATTTTCTTAATCCTATGCCAAACATTCTTTATTACATTTAAAATAAATTTCACATCGAAATTTGCGCCTAGGGAGATAACTTTATGATTGCACTTTATTGTGGAATGAAAATGTGAAAGCTTCTAAAAATAAATAATTTTTTTTATAATTAGAATAACTGCCTAAATTTAGCATTACCTGATCATTTATCTTAAGTATAAATATAATTTCTTCGATAATGGGGAATAACGCCATTTTATCTATCTGCTCTTTCATGTCGGTTACAAAACACAAAACTGAATGTTGTCAAACGTTTTCTGTATATTTTTGAAGTGTATTTAGGATGGTCACGAATCCTTTAAGAGGACTATTATGTTTGTGCTAAGTTGTATGCTGAAATATATTGCTAAAAGATATGATTAAATATTCATGGATGATAACTTGGAGCACCAAGAAATATTGTAATCTATTTTGTCTGCTTAACCACACTGGTGCTTTTGCTCTCCGAATGTTTTAACTTTATTAAGGATGCAGGAAATTAAGTATACTATAAAAATTTATATTTATTTTAATGCTGTGAAGCAAGCTGCTTCTGTCAAAACCTTTTTCTTCCAATTATATGAGTTCGCGTATATTATGGACTATCTGAAGCCAGTGTTTAATTCAGCTAGCCACTTACGTCTCAGCCACTTACGTGGTGGTATCCGCTCGACAAAAAGCCAAATATTTCACATTTGTACTTCACAAGTGTCGAATACTGCTCAACGTTTCGTGTTTTCACCTAGACGCTTAGTAAAAAGTCTCGTATGTATATCTAAATACAAATGTTGCTCCCAGTTTACGAAGATTCGCGAGTTTTTTTGCAAACACTATTATATTGCTTGCATACAAGGTGCACTTCAGTCGAACATACAGGCTGTCTGCAAATATCTTTGTGACGATTGATAAGCACACTGAAGCTGCAGAAAGAAATTGCTACGATATACTTTACAACATACTTTTTAGGATCGCAACTTTTCCATCTTCAAAGGATCTCCCAGGAAAGGCGAATTGAGCTGTGTAGAATACAAAGCACAGGTAGACCGATGTCCACGTCATTGCGGTTCTGTACCTGAAAGTAGTAATGCCATACTAAATCCGATTACCGTTCCCGCTAAAGTAAATATGAACAGAAACCCATCTTTCAAGTAGCTAAGCAGCTAAGGCATTTAAGCGATACAATGTATCGCTGACGAAATTATGCACAAGAAACTCGTAAACATTGTTGCCTCTCCGAGCGAATTTATTTCACGGTTATCCTTGATATTTTATTCTGTACTCTTAATCACGTTTTATATAGCAGGGATCACTTTTTATTAAAGCCGAAGTCATAAGGGGGAAAACGCCGACTAAACAGGAAACGCATAGAAATGTGACCACTACTGGTATTGCGCTCGAAAATAGGTGGGCAACATGGGTCACACGGTGCATTTCGATAAAGTGCTACTTTTTCATGATGGACTTAGCATTCACTCTACAATTTGGCTTACACTGATTCCTGGCACTGTTGCAGTGGAAACAAATATGTCTCATTTTAAATTTTCGTCCATTAACAATATACAAAGAAGTATGGCCAGGCAAAAGCGTAGAAAGTGATTTCTTGCCTATTCGCGCATAATCCATTTGCACCCATTCCTTTTCCGAAGCAGCAAAATCCCAGTTTTTAAATTGCAGGTAAACACACAAAATGCACAGTCTATCTACACATATCCAAAGCACCTATTTTCGTTTCTTTTGTTTATTTCTAAACCACCAGATCACTGAACTTAATGGTTTGTTTGTGACGGGCCATCGGCATGGACAAAATGAGGCAGTCAAAAGATGTAGGAAAATGTTAGGCGGGTGTAAGCTGGGTGAAGTAAGCCTCAAGCAATAAAACTCAAAGAACCCCAAAAGCCCTCAATATGGACCACGACCCCCCCCCCCCAGACAAATATTAGGCTGGAGTAAGCTTGGTTCAATAAACTTCAAGCAATATTGGCTCACAGAACCCAAAAAGCCCTCAATATGCTTGTCACAGAATAGGGGGAATCAAATAATTTGCCCATATTGCATTTATAAAAACGCCGAATTGTTGTTCTGTAAGCCCCAAATGTTCACGGGACCTGTATATGTGACCATCGGTCGGGCGCGCAAGAACGCGTACGTGCACGTTTCCTCGGAACAGTATAGCTTTCCCTGTGTTAGCTACAACCCTCTCCATGCTCGAGCAGAAGAGTACGTGCTGCCTATATCGTATGTTCTCCACTCAAAGCCACCCCTCCTACATCCAAAGTATAGAGCTTCTTTTGTATATCCGTATATTCGCTTTCTCTGGCAATGGACCCCCAGAAGAACTGAAGTCGGGGCGTACGTGACTTGTTTTTGTCGAGCGTTATTTTTTTCAAACCTAAGATGGGAGGCGATGCAGTGCTAAAGTGTGGTGTGTCTATGTGCGCCTTCCTCTGTGAGTGAACTAATTTGTGCTCTTAAGTGTGTGTTTTGTTTTGGACTCCTACCCTGCGCACAAGGCATTGTCGATAAGGGTTTTGAAAAAGGAGCCGCCGGGGGTCCAAAGTTAGTCACGAAACCCCTCCACCTCCCTCCCCATCACATTTCAGTGATATTGCCCATATGTCTAGTTCCGTTTAAGCCTATTTTCTTTTTTGAGTTCAAGATATTTTTCTGAAATGCCAGCTGCTCACGCATGATCAAGCATATAAATCGCCAAATATAACGTAGAAGACTGATGTCAAAAGGCTCACGTTTCATCCCACACTCACGCCGGCCAGGGCTCAACATGACTCGGCTGTATGGGCTACGCAAACAATCACGTGACGCCCCCCTGGATTTGACAGATTACTTGCCACTCCCTGTTAGCAACTTAATCTGTGATCTCAAAAAAGGAAAAGAAACGCTCCCCCTTGCAAGAGCTATGGTATTGTTTTACGAGTGAATGGCAACGCCTTTCCTACCGCATATATAGTATTAGAGTGCTAGGGCTGCACTAAGAAGCAAATAGTAAACTCTGTGAAACTATAATAAGACGAAGCGAATACCAGCCACACGTGCCGGTTAATTAGCGCATCTCTAACAAGCATCTCTAACAAACTCTGAGCAAAATTTAAAATATTTAAATATTTTAAATTTTGCTCAGAGTTTCGTCATAAGCCGTGTGCTATACATTTCCCCTATCTCAAGCGGACCAAAGCAGAAAAAGACAAAATTGAAATCATAATCCAGAAAAGGGATGAGAACCGCACTGTATCTTCCATCGATCACTTCGACGGTAAAGCCTCTATGGTTAGGTGCCTCCAGGACTGAATAAGCTCACAGAAGTCGCTACGGGTTCGCAACATCAGATACTTTTAAGAAGCAAAACTGGAACAAAATCACGGAGTGCCTTGGTTTGAACCCGTGAGTGGGTTCGAACCCGACCGCGGCTGCTGCGTTTCGATGGAGGCGAAACGAAGTGGCGTCCGTGTGCTGTGCGATGTCAGCGCACGTTAAAGATCCCCAGGTGGTCGAAATTACTCCGTAGCCCTCCACTACGGCTCCTCTTTCTCTTTTTCCACTTTCATTCCCACCTCCCTCCCTTCCCTTACGGCGCGGTTCAGGTGTCCACAGAGCAAGTGTGACAGTTACTGCGCCTTTCCCTTCCTGTGAACCAATTTAATTTATTCAAAGCGGACAGATAACGTACGTGGAGCGACTAGGGATATAATAAAAATTCCACCGCTACCAAAGAACATGAATCAGATATTTCGCGAAGGTAGACGCAAAGAGAGGGCTGTGGCCCTGAAAGTCAAATTTGAAGGTAGAGCGATGTGCTCTACTCGGACGCTGCCGAATACGATAGCAAAGCAGCACACAAAGCGGTAGTGGTTCGTGGAAGTGTAGACTGGGTCTCGTGCTGCACCGTTAAAAACACAAGTTCAACTCGGCAGAAATTGCCATTGCTCTAGCAATAATAAAAAAAGGTACAAGAGTGATAATAACTCTAAGGCAGCCATTAGGAATTATGATATGAGCAGAATTTCTGCTGCAGACGCCAGAATTCGGAAGGAAGCGGAAGTACCATCCCAGCAAATTGCACAGATCTGGTTCCCGGCTCATCAGGGACTTTGGAGGAAAGAGATGGCGAATGGGATGGCCCGAGGGCTCACTCCCCGGATGAGCACCAATGACGCGCCGCCTCCACGCGAGAAACCTCTTCCTTCGGGTAACGTAACTCAGAACATTCGCTGCAATAATTTCTTGTTGTAAGCTCGGTCGTAAGACTTATCCAGCAGCGGATAAACAGCTGCGCAGAAAAGAAGAAATCATATCGAGGAACTTGCTAAAGGGGTGTTTCCAAACTCTCAAATGTAAAGTAGATGGCATCCGGAAGTCTCTAATCACAGCTGTACGCCCTATAATAGAATAGCAGATCTAGCCCACATGGTCTGGACCTGCCTATTATATAACAATTCGAATAGACATGTAGAATCCTGGGAGTCCTTATTACTCAATCATGAAGCAGAAGAGCTGCGCAAAGTTAGTGGTTTTGCCCTTGCCGTCACCGAGACGTAAGGAATGCCAGCTCGGGATAGAAGCATATCTATAACGACAAAACAACGGATGCCGCTGCGAAGGAAACCATCCTGTCTAGGCTTGCGACAGCACAGTGCTATCATTACAAAAGGAAGAAGATCAGTGTCTAGGTGGTACGAAAAGGCTGCGAAAAGGGTGACCCTACATGGTAAACGGGTTCCGAGAAGTAACAGGAACGCTCGATCCCGCGGGGCAGCAGCTAATATCAAGGAGTACCGCTTCCATCTTCACCCTGCTATTTCTTCACTCCGCCACCAGTGTAGATCAGGATGGCTCGTACCGCTCGAAGAAATTGACCGCTCCCCAGCAGCCTTCCATCCAGAATCCTCCCGGTATTGGGATTTTGCTGCTCTTAATAATATCCGCTGCCATGTATATTGACGAAATCAGAGCATTAAAGTAGCTAGCTGTGACATCAATTACTCATGACGTCAAGAGCAATATGACATCACCAATTAACGATGTAACACGACTCATGACTTAAGATGGCGCTCAGAATCCTAATATCGCATGACTTATTTCATTGAATGGCCCTTCAATGTGGTGGTTACTTGAACACAAATTGGTAGGTAAAGGGCAGATCCTTTCACTAAGGCAAACGGCTACTGTGCTTTAGTCTGCCTGTTCAGGCACTTCCCTCATTAGAGCCATAAATTGACAGAAATAATATTCTATTGAAACTACTGATCCAACGTGCCTATCCATCATTCTAATTTACCATAAGCTATGCAGTCAAACAGAAAAATGAGGTGCTCTTGTAGATGCTTCTCAAGAGGACAAAGGCGAAAGCCTACCCTTCCTTTCTAATTTGCCTCTCATCGTTTCCCTTTTTTCGACGTTCGTTGCAGTGTCACGTATAATTATAATTGGTTTAGGAAACGAAAGGCGCTGTATCTGTCACACTGCAGCCGGCAAGTGCTAATCTGGACGGTACACCATCGCTCCTATTCGGTGGCGTTGCTTGGCGCGTTCAAGTGCACATTGAAGATGTCAGGAACGCTAGACAAGAACAATCTGGTCGGATCTTGCGGAATATGACAGTTCTCGCGCGAAGATCGCGCGCACAAATATCACGCAAAAATCCCGCGCTCATCTTTCACGCAAGGAATTTCGTTCTATGAGCCTGGCTTTCGCCTTAAAATAAATCATAAGCTGCATCAAGGCATTGAGTCGCCGTTTTGTATTGAATGTAATGTGCAGAAAGTTTCATTTTTAACATGTATTGCAGAAAATTAAAGAGCAATGTTCATCCTGAAAACTGAGGAAACCGTGTTAAATAGTTCAAGTCATATCAGGGAGGCGGCAGGTGACAACATAATGCTCTATGCAACTTATAGAAGAAACCTTAGTGGAAGCTCAGAGTAACAGTGTCCGAACCATGGCTAGGACATCATAACCTGTCAATATATTATATATGGAGTGCTAAAGGAGAGGAGGAATAAACATCTAAATCAAGTCTTTGTACAAGCGTTTTCGTGACACTTATAATAGGAGCTTAGTTGAAAAACGGACTGTGATAAACGCACATGAAAATAAACGTAACGTGAAAGCCGTATACAAGGCCGATCAGAGAAGCTAGAAGATATAGTTAGTATGAAGACAATAACAAATAAATTTACCGGCAAGAAAGCTCAAATTAGCAGGAGATGGGGTGTATTATGAAAACGTATAAAGCAGGCAACCCTCTACAGCTCACAAGCATAGACTAAACGTAGCCCACCGGTGCTGACAGGTCGAAAAAGCGATAATTAGAAGTTGTAGTGCAGTCAATAAACTTCCACAGATAAGAAAATTGTTGCCAAAACAATTTATATGAAGAAACTTAGACAAATACTGACCGGTCATGTAGAACGAACGTCTGAGCACAAAACTAATACCCGACGCCATCTCTTCACCAGGTTTCCCGGCGCTGCTGCGTGTTTTGTGGCACGCCGATACTCTTCCGCGATAAGCACGTCCCTTTCATGTCCTCATAACTTTCTGGTGTAGATCCCCACTATTCTAACCACATATTTCAACTCTTGAACGGTTCCATTGGGCTTCTGAGCTGCTCGAAACAGCCCAGTTAAGTGAACAACTTAATCTACGCTTGCCTTGTCAAAGCATAAAAAGAGGGTTCAACTGC
>JAJIZL010039483.1:0-10539 GCA_023969395.1 Amblyomma maculatum
GTGTCTACTCAGGACCTATTTTTTCTCCTCATGCACGAATTTGACCCTCCGCCCACTTCCCAGATCCAAGCCATAGTGGCCCTTGATGTGCGAAAAGCTTTTGATAACCTTGCCCACGATCCTCTATTAAACATCCTTGCCTCTACTGGCTGTGGTCCAAAGATGTATGGCTACCTCACAGCATTTCTCCGCGACCGTACGGCCAAGTTCCGTCTCCCCGATTCGATATCTGATCCTTTCCCCCTCACACGTGGTACTCCTCAGGGCGCTATTCTGTCACCCACCCTTTTTAACCTTGCAATGGCTCCCCTATCTCGTACTTTAGCGTCTATCCCAAACCTAAAACACACATTCTATGCAGACGACCTTACTCTTTGGTGCACTTCTGGGTCTCCTGGAGCAGTAGAGGAGACCCTACAGCAAGGTATCGATGCAGTCGTTAGTTACCTTGATAAAGTAGGGCTGTCTCCCGCACCTGAAAAATCCGAATTGCTGCTGATTGCAAAAACTCGCTATCAACGCCAACACAACCAGCTGATCAATCTCACAATGGCAGGTCACCCCATCCCTCGTGTATCATCCTGCCGGATCCTCGGACTTCATATCCATGAGTCAACCAATCAGGCCAATGTATCTACAACCGTTAAAGTTTGCAATCAGCTTACGCATCTAGTTCGCCGCATAGTCAATAAGCACGCCGGGCTACGAGAGGGTCAAGTCAGGCAGCTTGTCCACGCATTAGCACTTAGCAAAATTTTATATACGATTCCTTACCTTACACTAACTTGTCGCCAAAGACATCAGATTGAGGTTGCGCTTCACATATTGTACAAGGCCGCCCTTAACGTCCCTGTACATACGTCCACGGAGCGCCTATACTCTACGGGGCTGTTCTTGCCCCAGGGAGACCTCATACAACAACATCGCGACCGGCAAATGGCACGTCTTTCTAGCACCAAACAAGGACATTGGATACTACAACAGGTTGCACTCAAACCTCCTCCCTATAATTACCCTTCCTTCTTCGCTCCCGGATAACCTCAGAATAATCCCCATTCCAAAAAACGTTGCACCCGACACTAACACAGGCAGACGTTCCGTTCGCGTTTCCAACCATGTTCACCCGACAGATTCCACGATCATCTACACAGATGCATCACGAACTAACGTCGTAGCGGCTGCTTACTCAATTCAGAGCTGTAGCGATGTAGTGACGCATACCCTCGGTCCTTACATAGATCCTCCCCCTACAGCGACTCTCGAGACCCTACCAATAGCTACCAGTATTCAAGACCTCGCACAAGCACCCCCTAACCCTTCAGGATATACCATATACACTGATTCAATACAAGCTATACGCGCCATTCACACGGGTCGCATTCCTGAAGAACTACACGATGATCTACACAGAGCTCTTACCAAACTACGTCCCCGCACTGTAACACTGAGGTGGATTCCTGGTCACGCTGGAATCCCAGGCAATGAGGTAGTGCATCGCCTCGCCCGTGAACTTCAACACCGGGCGCCTGGGTTCCCTGGCCTTATCCACCAACGTGGGACACTACTCTTCACTACAAAAAAGAAATCAACGTTCACTACGACAATATTAGAGAAACACTCCGTACACTTCCTCTTCCTGATAAATCTCTAACTACCACGCAAATCCGCATTCTTAGACGCATACAACTAAATACACTGCTTACTCCTGCCCGGTCTTTCCTATACAGAATCATACATTCCCCTGCATGCCCAAATTGCCCAGAACACTATGCAAACTTAGAGCATTGCATCTTTTCACGCCCTGTCGCCCTCCAATCTCCTCACTTTCCACACCCTCCTCCCCCAACTTGGCGGGCTTGGTTAGCCTCTGACCAGCTGCAAGATCAGTTGGCCTTGGTGACCCTGGCCCAGGACATTCTTAACGCTTAATGCGATGCGTTAAATAAAGTTGTTTCCTCCTCCCTCCTCCTCCGTTGTGTTCGCTGAGCAGATCCGCCCTTGAATTCTCAGTAGCCCGTTTTGATCTGTCCAGAGCGTGAAATCTTTCAAGGGCGAGTCGGTCGGGAGGCGGTAGCCTTTGTTTGTGCGCTCAAGTTCCTCAGAGAATGCACACCTCTGAGCCCTTTTCAGCCAAAATGTTTTTGCATGTTCGATTTCTTCCGCGGTTAAAGGGCCTGATAATTTGTCAGCAGTCCGCGAATTTCGCACAAATCGGAAAATCCAGCCTGTTACTCTGTTTACTCTCGACGCTGAGCTGAATTTCTTTAGATCCAGCAAGTCGTCTCCTTGATCGCAGATGGAATTTAAGACACCGACCTCCCTTTTCTGCTCAAGCTCTTCAGTCGTGAAGTCGGCCGGTTTTGGTTCGGCTGGCCATTTTTCAGCTGCGCTTGTAATCCACTGGGGCCCGCACCACCAGAGCTCGCTGGACTTCAGTTGTGCGCTTGCAATCCCCTGGTCATGAGGTCAGCAGGATTCGTTTTTCCTGGGCAGTGCTTCCATGTCGTGCCTTCCGTGTTCTGCTGAAACTCAGTTACGCGGTTTCTGACAAACTCCTTCTACCTTGCCGCATCTCCACGGATCCAGCTCAGAGGGATCATGGAGTCCGTCCACAGATGCACGTTGTCGATCTCGACTTCGAGATTGGCTTTCAACAATTGGCAAAGTCGTGACGCCAGCAATGCAGCCATCAGCTCCAGCCTTGCAAGTGTGACAGGTTTTACTGGAGCCACACTGCATTTAGACATCACCAAGGTGGATGTGCACTGCCCAGTGCTGTTTTCGGTGCAAAGGTAGGCTACGGCGCCGTAAGCCTTTGTGCTTGCATCTGCAAATATATGCAGCGTCCTGCGCACCGGGTCTCCTGCGTTGTTTGCATCGTAGGTACAGGGGATATTGAGATCGTTAAGTGACGAAAGGTCCTCACACCACTTGATCCACTTCTCCAATATGTGACCTGGCAGCGGTTGGTCCCACGAAAGGTTCTCTTTCCAAATCACTTGAAATAGCGCCTTCGCCTTCATCGTGTATGGGGATAAAAATCCAAGAGGGTCGTACAATCGTGCCGTTGTTTGCAGTACAAAGCGCTTGGTGTTTATCCTTTCCTTGGAGAATTCAATGATCGGGTCCAGGGAAAAAGTGAGAATGTCTTCGTTTGCCTGCCAGGTGAGACCAAGCACCTTTAACAAGTCCGCTGGCTGACCTAGCGGCCTTTCGTTCGGGAAACTTTCCTGGAAAATTGAGTTCATCTTCTTGCTGTTCGATCCCCATTTATGCAAACGCATTGAGGCTGCTTCAAAAATGCCGCTCGCCTGCTCGTAGATTTCTGCGGCTTCTTCATCGTTGGCAGCGCCACACAGCAAGTCGTCGACGTAAATGCTTCCCTTGAGAAGCTCAGCAGTATCGGGGTATTGGTCTTTGAAACTGTCAAAGTGGTGTCGCAGCGTCGCCGCCAGCAGGAAGGGACTAGACGTAACTCCAAATGGCACGCGTGCCATTCTTAACACTACGGTTTTGGGGAGCGGTTTGTCCGTCTTGGGGCTGCTTTGATACCACAAAAACCTCAATGAATCCCTGTCTTCAGGAGCCACCCTAACTTGTAGAAATGCCTTCTCCACATCGGCCACCAGCGCGATTCGATGGCGTCGGAAATTCAGCAGCAGCCGAAGAAGTTCTGGATTTAGGTCCGCATTCTCAATTCTCCTTAAGAGATTTTGCTCCCAATCCATGAGCCGATGCGTCGAAGACAATTCTCAGCTTTGTCGTGCTGCTGCTCTCAGGAAGTACAGGCTGGTGGGGCATATAGTAAATATGTTGACCGTCGCTACAAGCCTCATCGGGCATGATCTCTGCTATGCCTTCGGTCACCAAGCGTCGCACTTCGGCATCGTACTCACTCATTAGAGGCGTCCTGCTCGGTCTTTTCCCCAGCTGGCGGAATCGTTTTTCTGCTACTGCTCGATTGTCTTGAAGATCGACTTACTCCTTCCAAGGAAGCTTCACCTCATACCGCTGATCAACAACCTTTACGGTCTTGGTAAAGCCTTCCCAGAGATGCTTGTCGAAGGTATTTTTCTGTGTGTCGGAGACTCCAATGCTTTCCAACTCCCAGAAACATCTCAAAACAGGCTCAACTTGTTGGTCTGCAACCATAGTTCTTAGCACGACTGCATGGGCGCAAGTGACATCTTTGCAGGGAAAAGACGTTTGCCCTGCACTGCCCAGCCAAACACTGTTTCGAGTGCTGTTAGCCTGTCACCCAGTTTTTTAACCTTGCCAGTTAGAAACTCCCAAGTGACCTGAGCCCACCAGTACGTCGATCCCTGCTGTATTGGGATAACAGCATTCATCACCCGGTGGCAAAGAAAGCTCGTGCAGAGTCTCTATAATTCGCTTATCTGGACAAGCTCGTTGACCCAGAATCATCGCTCATCGTTGACGCTATTGCCTTGTGGGCCTCAGCATATGTGCGATGAAAGTTCAGGATCAACTCCTTCGGCATAGCACGGAGAATGACGGGATACAGCATCGCCTGGTAACCATCTTCGTCGATGCCCAGCGCCTTGAGTCCCCGCATGTGAACTTGTACATCATCATATAGCCGCCGCAAGGCCACCACGTTCTTTGCAGATAACACAGGTTTCACATCAATTAGGCCTAGCATGTGATCTTGAATCAACGCTACCTGATTCCCGAAGCGCAGCTGAAAAATGTCGACCGCGTCGTTGTAGCAATCACCTGATGCTTGCAGTCCGGCGATAGCTGTCTTGGCATCCCCTGTCAGCAGCGTCTTTAGGTAATTTAGGCGATCTATGTTGGAAAGATCTGTGTTCTTGTGAACTGCCACCTCGAACTGTTCCCAGAATGGCTGCCAGTTTTTCCGTTTGCCGTCGTATTTTGCCAGCTCCAGCTTCGGAAGTTTAATTTTCTGAGCCGCGGGACTGGTACCAATTGAAGCTTGATTCCGGAAATCTTGAGTCCCGACTGCGTGTTCAGCTTCATCTTTTCTCAATTTTAGACGGCAGATGCAGGTGGTCACTCTGTCGCTATATTCGATGACTTGTTCAAATTCAGCTTCTGCTTCATCTTCTTTAACGGTAGGTTCTATTGCCGCATCCACATCGATAAGCTGTTGTTTTACCAATTGTAAACGTTCGATGAGAACGCTCACCTTTTCGATGGTGGGTAGTGGTTCAGCGGCCAAGATGTCGTCCGTTTCTTTGGTTAGCCGCGTCGCTTGGCTTCTGATGGTCTTTCTCTTTTTCCTCAGAACATCCATGTCGCTGCTGTCGTTGGTCGTTTAGTCGCTGGGTCCGGTCGATAGTCCTGATTTCCGTTCCCGGGTTTCGGCACCAAAGTTTTTTACTGTTGTAACTGATTCAATTCGTTACGGCTGTTGTAGTTTTAAGATAACTACGTTTATTTACAACAATTGAGAACCAAATACAACATCTTTAAGAGGGGAGCAAGAGCTCGGAAATACACATGCGTATCGATGAGGCTCCCCGTTCGTTCTGTCCGCCCGCATTCTTTTTCCCTCCGGTCGGAGGGGTCCGCGGTCCGCATGTCCCGGCGTTGGCCCCTCTCCCATGGCATCCCGCAGAGGGTGGCCCGGGGAGGAGCTGTCGCCGGCGATAAATTGCTGAAAGGCGCCTGTTTAGTGTGAGGCGAACACTTTACACAAAGGGAGCAAAAAAAGGAGCGAAAAACGCAAGTTTCAACATTGCATTCGTTCTGTTTAAAAAGCGTTTCCTGGACCTTGTGAACATAGTATTGAAAATGAAAATGGTAGATGCAAGGAGGCAGCATGTAAAGGGCAATAGAGGAAAACATGGCAGGGGCCCCAACAAAAGTTTAGGATCTTCTAACTTCAAAATACGACAATGCTAATTAAAGCACTTAATTACAAGCACCGTTAAAAACATCCAATACCGATAGTGATTAACCGCAATTTCAGAGAACATTTCAAGATTTCCTTAACATAGTGAGTTTAAAATAGAAAAGAGAGCATCTGCAGGAAAAAACTCAACCACGACTTCACCGGACGTCACATCGATGCACTGAGCTTCCTGTGCAACACTTGCGCTCAGTTTCGGTTTCACACAGAAAAAAAAAAAATGTGTTGGATTGCCATGCGCTGCAGGGTTTTAGAAAATGTCTTTTTCTGTGTTTCAAAAATTTATGTCAATGCCTTTCTCACGGCTTCGAAAATGCGCTGCCGGGTCTGACCACCAAACTGCGACAATTAAAAAGTTAATTAGTGGAGTTCAGCAAATTATTTGCATAAATAAAAGATCGTTGCGGAGCTTGTTATTAAGAGTATTTTTCCCTATTCCGAACTCACAATAGTTAGGAATTTTCGGAAGTGAATTCGCTAAAACACCCTATATAGTGCAATACATTCGGCTACTCACTAATACAAAAAGATAATTTCAGCTGAATCATACCATAGAACACAAAAGACTTCCACCCCCAGGAGCAGTTGGAACAAGCACCATATGAGTGTGCACCACCAAATGCAAACAAATAATGTATTTCAACGGCTTCATGAATGGAAAAAATAAAGTACATTCATGGAGTAAATAAAACTATTATTTACTCAAACATTACTGAATGCAATGTTCTAAATTTCATTATGAAGTACGTATGGCTTTTTGGCAGGAAAAAAGAAAATAATCATAGTAGCTATTTGGTTAAAATGCCAGTTTTCCCATATTATCATGCTTTGTTTTAAATGTGTTGAATTAATTCTATAGTCATTTCAGTTCTGTTTGTAAAGGCCACTACAATAAATCGCCAATACAAGTATCAAGTGAGTGCTCTATCCGACTTTATGAACAAATCTTTCTTAGGAAATAATACTTTATTAACAGTCAGCTAACAGCCTGAAAATAGATGCACTTCTATGTCAATACACAGATGACAAGTCACCATTTACAATATATACTCGAGAATGCAGTGGAAAGTGCCGCTTACAGGAGTCCACAGAGACTGTGGCGTTGACTAACTGCCATGCAGTAGCGGCTAGCCCACCAGAATATCCCTGTTGCGAGCGTTGCCACTCTGTAGAATGAAAAGGGAAGCACAATTTATGTGTGACTTTGTCACCATGAAAATTGGCTACTGTCTGGTTTCTTGGATGGGAATTTTCCACTGCGTTCCCCAGTAAGTCGTACGACGCATTTAGGACAACCAGCGCACATAGCTATGACATTAACACACAAAAGTTAAAACATATGTTGCAATAGAAAGCACAAGAATCAGAATAATGCAGAAGCTAAACAATTCCAGAGAAGCTAAACTATATCAGAGCGTGACGTGCAAAAACAAATTTCCTGTGTCCCAAAACGTGGAAGGATAGAGCGTCAACTTTGTAGCATGAGACATCAGTGAAAACTTCAGTTTCGGGAATTTTTCTGATCGTGTACCCGTGAAAATGTTCATCAAATTCAACTGTTTCAAGCTTCTGTACGTAGAACAAAACACATCAACTCACTGGAAAAATGGCTGTGATCATGACAAAAGTTGGCTGCTCTGAAGAGATGTCTGTTACTTTAATGCTGCCAACTGCACATAAAGTGCCATCAAGGTTAGTTGAAGACAAAGAAAAAATGTCCTCAGCGTTTATGTTATTTGCAGAGATGTAATTTTTCACATCTAAAGGAAGATGTTCATACAGCAAGGGTTTGCATCCTTCTGTGGTCACTGCCATGCATTGGTTTTCACAACACCGCAGATAGGTTTCATGCGCCTGATGGCGATTTGTCAAAGTAGAAGCGATGCTCTTGAAATTTCGTAGCTACCTGGCAAGATTCTTGAAATATTGGTGTTTTGCTTCAAACCGCATCGACCAAATGCGCACAAGTGGCCCATATTTAAGCATGTACTTCGGATAATGAATTGGGAAGTGGAATTTACTGGGTGCACGTAGTGTTGGGAATACCTCTGTGAACTCCACAGAAAAGCATACGATGAGGCGTTCGAGGTATGCAACGTATTCCACTGTAACCCGTTTGCTCATGATTACGTCCACTATTTTTCTGAACAAAAGGTACAGCTTCCACACCTTGTGGTCTCTTGGAATGCACTGTCCCACAAACAAAGGCAAGTATCGAAATAAACAATACAGTTGCGAAGCACTTCCCTTGATCGCCCCATTTTTTCGGAACATTTTTGCTGACAGTCGTTCTGGCTTGTTGCACTTTTCATCATTACTGTAGCAATCTGACACAATGGCACAATTTAACAAGTCTAAAGTGAAAGTGCCATCCTTTATAAACGAGGAAATAACTTCCTTCAACAACAACGGTATAACTCCTTCATGCAGATCATGCTTTAAATCTGGAGGAAGGTGTTCAGTGAGCTCAAAACCACAAAATGTAACAGCACATTCGCTGCATACACCATAGAGAGGCAAGCAGCTCACACCACGAGAGAGCAAACTTAAGTGGTAATTATGTAAAGCTGGTGTTCATTCCTGAAAGTCTAATGGCCTATATTTGATTCCGATCTCATGGTGCAACGCCATATTCTTCCATGACTGAAACTGCACCTGAAACCACCCAGTCGGTGCATTGAGAGATTATCTCCCGTGATGATAAAAACAGACCCCTTAAAGGTCTCTCGATTCATAGTAATACCATCTGTTTCTAGTATTGCTACATCTTCTACAAGGGGTTGAAGTATTTTCTTCAAGCCATGCTTTGCTACAAGCTTTTCTTGGGCCAGTACTGCCAAATGAATGGATGAAAGTTTTGATGTGTTAATGGTAGTATTCAGCACTTTGTAATACACTGCCATTAATTTTTGCTTGCCCCTTCTGCTGCCCAGAGGATCGCAGACCTCAAATTCATTGGTGTACATCTGTATACAGAGCTTCCTAGAATCACCATGAAAGTATGAATGACTAATAAAAGCTGTTCCGTCAAAAACGTTTACCAGGTACTCCTGCGAGTTTGGCAAATTTGAATATCTGATCTCGTCAGAAACGTTACGCAATGAGTTCTTTAGTACCTTCAGCAAGGGGACATAACTGAACGTTTCTTTTTTGCCGTTATTATCAGCGCCTACACAAATAGTTTCTGCTTCGACAAATGGCAGACAGCATTTCCAATACTTTGTTCTTTCATACTGGTTTAATAGATTTCCAAGGCCAGTCTCAATGAATGATTTCATATCGGTTACAACCTTATGGGAAGAAGAAATAAAATTCTCAAACGATGCTTGCATGTACAAAACAATGTCGGCTGATATTTCTTGCACTGCCGTGCTTGGCGACCGTTTTCCTTCTTGCCACTTCAGCTGAAGAAGGGCGAATTCCTTAACAAAGTCCCGCTCATCACTAAGTGTTCTGTGCATTCTACTGTCGACGCCTTCCAAGGTGTCAGTCTCCAAACACTGATGTTCCTGGAGTGCTATTTAGTTGAAGTCCATCGTCAAAAGGAGATTGTAGTTAATCCGGACTAGAATGCATACCAGAAGCGTAAGAAAGGTCGATGGCTCCAGCACTGTACTGACTTCCAGAGTTTTTTTCATTCCAAATCATTTAAACTATACCCAAAAGACGATAGCCGCAGCGACCACAGCGGCATGATGTGACACCGCTCGCTACGACTAAAGAGCGCACAAATCTGAAGCAAAAAATGCGAGTGAAGTGACTGCAAGATGAAAGGTTGTGGCAAGCGCATGCAGAATTCTCCGCACAATACAGGTTTCCTATTACGCAGCACTGACCGCGATTGTATACTTTGGTTTTCACTGCCCGGCTTTGTGACCAGGAATGTTTAGGCGGATAGAAATTCGATTTAGCCCGATTATCGTAAATATTTTTTAAAGTCAGACGAGATGGTGAAATTCAGCGTCCTCTTTTTGTGCAGCAGAAAATTGCACCTATATTTGGTATCAATTTGTACGGGGTTGTTTAGAGAACATGACGCAACTATACTGTCTCATTATTGATTTCGTGGACTGCGCAGGCTCACACTTCAGAGGCACCTTAGGTTCCAAGAATGAGCGAGGACCGGCCCTACACAGTTGCTATGAGGTATGCTCCAAGACTGAGCGCAGATAGCAAAATGGCCTTTACTATGTTAACACAGGAACACCGTTTTCTTTACTGTCTAGTACGAGCAGAGGTATGTGATAGTAGTGCAATTGGTCAGGAGAGGCATTCACTTTTTGAAGCGAAAGACTGGCAACATTTACGTACATACGTGGAAAGATTGCGATCAGCATTGAGAGTCAGTGATATTAGAAATACATCTGGTAGTCCTAACTGGTAGTTCGTTTTGACATCCCAAAGCGACTGTGATACTGAGGGACACCGTATAAGGCTTTAGTAATTCATTCAGCTGAGAGATAAGGACAAAAATAAGAGGAGAACGTAATGAGGTTGCCTATATATATGGGTGGGTTCAGATAAGGGCGGTAATCGAGGTCGCAAGACCATTTTTTGTTTTACAATGAAATTTTTATGTATGGTGGGCTAAAGTCTCGACACAAAGGAATGAACCTTAGTTTTGAATGATATGCTGTAGTTTT
>JAJIZL010039484.1:12288-34417 GCA_023969395.1 Amblyomma maculatum
AGCATTAGCAGCTGCAGACGCTGCTGCTAATGCTGATGAACAAAGGGAGAACCAAGACGAACATGAAGCATTTTTGCATGCTGCGAGGTTGTCTATGTTGTCTGCAGCTGCTAATAACATGGTCTCAGACGGGCTTCTGCCACACGAGGCGAACTTGGCGGAACGAATGATTGGCCCATCGGCGCAACGATTCGGTCCATGACCGTTTTTCCAATCATTCTACCCCAGAAGAGCATAGCATCAGACCGGGGGAAGTCTTGCACGCTTTTGCAAAATCGCCGGGTACCTACCTTTTTTCAATCTGTATAAGCTTTCCCCGGTCTTGTTTTTGGCTATTCTGGGGCTAAATGCTTAGGAAAGGGGTGGTTGACCAAACCACGGTGTGGACCAAACAATGGCCACATATGGGCTTCTGCTACACTATGCGGTCTCAGGGTTGTCTGATGGCGGAACGAATCACTGACCCATCACCAAAGCAACATTCAGACAAAGTTACTTGTACGATGTTCAGTGAGACACGCTAGATCGACCAAACGAGTAGTAGAGATTGAGGTTGGCCAGCCCAATAACGGCTCGATTATAAGCTACCAGCCTTTCTAAAAAGATTTTTGCGGGTAGCGAAATTGACATTAGATCTGTCTACTGTTAGTCAAAATGTGAGACTTGCTCATATAGAGGACAGGTATCTAGTTAATGATTGACATATATGTGTTAATTTTAGGCTTCCAGAATGACGTTGGGAAAGGCCACGCGTGGTGTTAATAGGTTACTAACCGAAGAGTGCAATGTTGTGACAGAAATGAAGTTCTTAAATGTGAATGATAGAATTCACATTATGCGTCATCCTAAACGGCTTTATATGCACCGTTTTATGACGTTGGTATGTTAAAACAAAAATGAGCGATCGTAATGGCTTGTGGCATTTTTTGCGCTCATGGAGTCGGTCTTTCTCTCCGTATTCGAGACAGTAGAAACAAAGATGCCAAGTAGGGAAATATAAAAAAAGAGTTATGGTTGTTAAGGCAAGCAAGAATCGGAGCTTTGGACGTATGTTTCCACAGGATGGTCACCTAAATCATTCTCCTAAGCTTGTGAAAGGTAGTTCGAAGAATAGGGTGACCATTGTGTACTGCCAAAGGCAGTCTACCTAGAAATGTTCAGTTGAAAACTTTTGGACAGACGTCGCGCGTCGTCTGATGAACAGTGCAACAAGCAGGGCTAAGGAGGAGTTAGGACAGCTGCCAGACAATGAAAGAGACGAGATGTTAAACGGCAGCTTCCTTCACCTCATGCGTCTCAGCAATCTGCAGTATAGTACGACGGACCACACCTGCTTGCGATGTACTGACAGTATAGAGTTATTGTGAAAATACGTTGTTGAAATTAGTGCCTCGTGTTGCAATAAATAAAAAGATACCCTTATTATCGCTGATATTTTGTGGCAGTTAATGCAGCAGTTTGAATCTATTTTGCAAGAGGACAACCTGGTGCCCTATCTTATGGCTTAATATTGTTAAGGCCTGCGAAGGTGGTAAATATGAAGATGTTCTTTTGGGCGTATTCCAGGCGCGGAGCTCTTATCTCGCATCTGATACGACGGTTCAGACTCGACCTTGTTCTTCGTGAAGGCCATCTCTCGCGGAAACATTATTTGTTATGGGGTGAAATGTACGCTTTTGTGTTTTCGTCAGGGTGGTTCGAAATATTTATGCGATAAACATACAGACTTCAAAGAACTGAAATAAACGTTTCACCTAAAATGAGGGCTGCGGCATCGATGTTTCAGCAGTGAACCATAATCATGCCGACAATATTACGCTAAGTGGAATAGAAGAAAGATATATCCAGCCTTGCGTACCTTCTAGAATATTTGACGTCAGCTCTAATGCGATAATTTGCATTGCATACAGGGATGTCTGACAGGAAAGGGAAAACATCATTTCTTGTTCTTGCGTAAGCACGCGGAAACATGAAAGGGTCTATTCTGTTTGTTGCTTCTACAAAAGATTTGCCCCTGAGGAAACGTTTACATTCTCTTCAAAGCTGTGCTAGCAAGCCCAAAGCCTTATAAAGCAAACCTTGATATTTACAAGACACAAATTGTTTGCTACGTTCAAAAATGTAGGAAAATATGGATTGATTGGAAACACCTGAGATGCACCTCCGCACCTCCGCACTGAGCGTATTAAGGTACGATGAGACGAAGATAAAGTGGCGAAATTGGAAAATATTTAATGGCTGAACAGAGAATATTGTGCTTGGAACGGAAGACAATGTCTGCTACGCGCCATTCAATATAAAATACAGCCATGTCAATAAAGGCAGATGTTCCTGCTGCTCATCTTTGGCTAAAGAAAGGCACCATAGCGCAAGCGAGAAATGGTTTTGCGGCATTAGGCTTTTAAAGATTAATCTGTACTAGTTTTGTCCAGCCAATGTCACCAGCGCCGCAAATTAACCATAGGTACCACGCGAGAATACGGCGGTGCTGGCTTTTCTCTTTTTGTGCTATCTGTTGTTGTTCTCCTCTAATTTGATGGCTATCTGGCTTGTGCATCGCACACCTGCGTCTTCTTCCTCTCTAAAAATCTGGCAAACTTTATGCTTGTCGGTACAAATCTTACAAATATGCAGCATTGCCTGACACAATGCCTCATAGCCTTCCAGTTTCCTGCCTACCACTTTTCTCTACTGCCAATGCTGCCCACCTTGCTCACCTCCAGGGACCTCCCCCTTCAAAAGGCCCTCGACATCTTCATGTCTAGACCCTGCTGTGGTGTCCTTGACGTTCGCAGACAGCCGTGTAGGAGTCGCGCTTTGCAACCAGTGCTTCAGCAGAGTTTCCGTGACTTTTGCAGAGCGTCATAGAGCACTTAAGCCACATAAAACCGTGTTTGACGATGCTTAATCGAGCTCCCGATTTGTGACCTAGGTTGCCATATGCGTCCAACCTGGCTCAGCACAACAGCGTAACAAAGCTAACAAAACTCTCGCTGGTATAACCAGGACTAGCCCAGCTAAGCGAGAGCAATTTTTATTGGCATTTTTGAACAGAAAAGAAAGCACCTTTATTGAGCACTGTCACGCCTCGAGCTTACACAGTATGTTTTGAAATGCAATACCTCCTGTCTCCCAATGTGGTGTTCGTAGCGCTTCTTTAGCTAGAAGTAATTTTCGCAAGTGTAGATGCACTAGATGGTGTAGTTGTAGTTTTCCTTCGAAGTGGCCCGAAGATCTCTTCAAAAAGCTTTGGATACGATTTCCAACATTCTAGTTCAAGGCCGCTGTCTACACAAGTGCCTGTTTTGCAGATACCAATGGGGCAGTGGTAACGCAGTTCAGATTGCATTTCAAGCAGCGCATCACGAATAACATTCTGAAACATAAATAAAAATACGTCACAATGTGGATGATATGTCAGCGTCTCAAAATAGTGATTATGCCCTCTTTTTATTACTGTATGTATATTCAAAGAATGAGTGCAAATGCGCTTTGAAAAAGAGCGAGCGAAAGTTAAATGCGCTTGTCGGTCTATGACATTTCACTGGGGCTGGGAATGAATTCGTAGACGTTTTATTTATGTAGCTTTAGGCTGCTTCTGCTGGAAAATTCACCAATGTAACACTTCGCTACTTACGAAATGTCTGTGAATTCGTTTGCGTGGAACACTCTTTGGAATAGCGGATTGTCTGGTTTGGGTTAAGCTTATGCTGCAAGCTGGGTTTTCGAATGCAATAGCGCTAACTATTCGATCCCATGTTTTCGAAGCAGGCTTCGCTCACTTTGAGAGCACGCGAATTAAGCTGCAGTGGGTTATAGGCATGCGGAAATGCATGTTAACTTCTTATTGTCAGAATGAGTCAAATTACTAACACAAAACCCTCACTTTCCCTGAGCAGATTTGGAGCATGTGCTTGAGGGAAGAGCGATTGTAAGATGAGATAACATATTTAGATCATAGGAGGTATTCAAGTCACGTTATGGGCGCCATCTTGTCGTGCAGAGCACAGCTTCAGCAGAGCAAGTCGAATACAATAACGGTAAGCCGATTAGATATTGCCGCGAAACCTTCAAAACAGTATTTGTTGTTTTTTTTACCAGCCGCCGGCATACAGGCTTATCACTCTGATACTGGACCGCGTATCAGTTCCGTAATCTTTGTTTGTTAATGCTCGATGCCGCGAGTCACACCTTTATCAGTTTTGTTGTAGCACAAGATGCACCGAGATCTGTCTCGAAGGTTCCCGCCACTCGGGTGTCTTTCCACAATGTTCCAGCCCGTGCTGGTAGCTGCTTGCGATGTTATCTAGATTGTTCTGTGCAGCCTTTAAATTGAGCGTTGCCGAGTGTGACGGGCATTCCTTTGTTCGACGATCGACGAGCACGTTTGTTTCTATCGCCGCCGCCGAGTTGCTTAGTTCTTTTGCGGGCGCAAGTCAGCCCAAATAAACAGTTTCTTTAGTGCAATCATCGACCCTTCAATTGTGTCGTCGACCTCGTCACCACTACGTGACAATATACCTCCAGCCTTTTGTAGTGCTTCATGCACCACAATGAAACGTAGGTGCATACTCCCTATACCATTTATTTCTGAATCACTTTATTTGTCCCTTCATTTGTCGCGTATATAACCTGGCGCTTGAATCCCGCATCTTGAATAGGACTTTGAAATCCAGAGTGTCTTAAATTTATACAGGCAACGACCGAGTTAGGACATTCAACTAGACGCTAACCTTTTTTCCCTCTAGGTGTATCAAAAGGACTAGAAAAATACACTGCGTCCGAAGTGACTGCGTGTTTTGGTATTCTAAAGACAACCCCTGCGTTGAAATACGGTTGCAAAACTGGTAAGTTCACATATTGGGAGAAGTTTATTACTAATGAGAGAAATTGAGAAAGAAATGAGACTTGACTCGCCTTCTTTACCCATAACCTATTTAAAGCATTAAACAAGAGATGTTTTATTGACTGCGTATTTTTAGACGTTTAGAACACATTTGATCACGTTAACCTACACCCATTCTGTTTGAAGCACAACAAACTGAATATGCACGCGATTATTCTTTGAGTGGGTCGAATATTGTTTGCGTAACACAACTCATTTCGTCACTGCAAATTCTTCGCTATGTTCTGTAACTTCAGGCGTTCCTAAAGGTTCAGTATTAGGACCACGTTTTCTCCTAATATACATTAATGGTCTTATAAAGAAGACGATGACCTGGCGCCAGTACGCCGGCATGAGACTCGAGCACCAGCTGTTCGAGCCAGCGCCCACCTTGCAAGCGCCTACCTGCAAGCCCCGACCTAGCCCTAACAAATGAGATCGCCTTACAATAAAGCTCGTTATAATCTTGGTAGAGTCTGTAAGGACTAATCCTGGAGCTACGCATCGTACCCTCGCTACCGTAATGCCAGGCGACGCCATCCAACCAACCGCTTCGCCACCCACAACCTGCCCCGGTGCGCTTCGTCAACGGGATCTTGCCATTTTCAGTGGCACGGACGACCATGATGTGGAGGACTGGCCATCTTCATACGACCGGGTGAGTGCTCAAAATCGGTGGGACGGCGGTATGAAGCTGACAATTGTCGTGTTATACTTGGCGAATGTTGCGAACCTATGGTTCAAAAACCACGAATCGGACTTCGCCACCTGGTCCGTTTTCAAGACCTCCTTTATTGACATCTTCGGGCGTCCGGCCGTGCGCATACTTTGCGCTGAGCAGCGTCTACGCTCTCGCACCCAACAGCTCGGTGAAAGCTTCACAAGTTGTATTGAAGACATCCTCAACCTATGCAAGCGCATCAGTGCATCAATGACAGAGACTGAGCGCACCAAGCATGTGCTTAAGGGCATTGAGGAAGGCGCTTTTCACAAGCTTGCAGCCAAAGTCTCCACCTCTGTCAGCGAGATCATTAATATTTGCCAGAAGTATGACGAACTGCGCCAAGGGCGTCTTCACTCGGCTGCCTTCAACACAGGCCGTGACTCTTAATAACACCGACGTCACGAGAGAAGTCAACAATTCTATCGTACTCCAGATTCAGCAGTTTGTCCGTGAGGAGGTCGCCCGGCAGGTGTCGCTGCTTCCTTCTGTTCTAAACCCTGCATCAAATCTGGCACCGACACTTCAACATCTGATTCGAGAGCAATTTTCGAGGACATGCGGTCAGTGTGTCACCCGCCTCCCATTGCTGTGCCTGCAGTGGCAGCGCCTCTTGCTGCTGCTGCGCATCCTTTTGCAGCGCCGCTTACTTACACTTAAATAGCCCGTCAGCCACCGCCAGTGTTTCCTCCTTTTCGATCGCCTTCTCTGGTCATTCCCGCTCCTGCTGTTCGGTCGCGCCGCCAACGTTTCCAACCATGGCGAACACCAGACTTGCCAATTTGCTACGCCTGTGGCATCGCTGGACACGTGATGCGTCACTGCAGCCGCCGCATCGTGACCTCTTTTGACGAAGCCGACCACCGAGCATACGCTTACGACCCTCCTCGGCATTTTACAAGAACCCTGACTTCTGAGCCCATAGACCCCGAATATTATCCATCTGTTCGTCGCCGCTGTCCATCTCCGCGTCGCCGCTCGGTGTCTCCCATGCACCGTCGTTCAACCCCGCCGTAGGAAACCTAGTGAGCGCAGTTTCGGAGGGAAGAACTGCGTTTTCGACGGAAGCTCTAAGCCCTTGTGTTTCGCCTCCGAATTTGATAAATGTTTCCGTGGAGGGCATGCATCGATATTTTTGCCCTTGTTGACACCGGTGCTGCTGTGTCCATGCTAAGCGAAAACTTGTGCCGCAAGATATACAAAGTGACGACGTCGCTATATTGTTTTGCGCGTCGTGCCGCCAATTCCTAGCTCATCCACCCTGAGGCCGCCTGTACAGCGAGAGTTCGTATTTAGGGCACTCTCTACATCTTTGAATTCATCGTCCTTTCGTCAATCTCTCACGATCAATCTATCCCAACATCAGGCCGTTATCGACTGCACTCGTGCTGAATTATCACTGTTTCCCCTCTGTAATGCCACGATGACCGAGAGCGCTACTACATGCGCCAAACTTACTGTGGCTGACGATGTTTTAATCCCGCCATGTTCTGCCGTTCTTCTGTCTGTTTTATCCGGCTCTCATTCCGACTGATCTGTCATCTTCACGCCATCCGACGACTTCACGCGTCGCCACTGTCTACCCCTGCCGTTTGCCGTACTTACTGCTGAAGGCCGCTGCACCATGGCCGTCATCAATCCATTCAACTGGCCGTTCTCTTTTCTTCGTGGCGAGTGTCTGGGACACGTCCAGCTTTTTGCCTCAATGCTGGAATGTGACAACTGCAATGATAACTCTTGCATATACCGGTTGCTGCGCTTACTGCTACTTCTGCTGATTCACCTCCAGTAGACATCTTCGCCAGCTCTATTGACATTAAGCTCACGCCGACTGAACAGACCCAGATTCTTGCCCTGCCTGACCAGTTCCGTGCTTCCTTTGAATTGTCACATGCCGCACATCGGTTGTTACACATCGGGTCGACACCAGTACCCATTCGCCCCTGCGCCAACGACCTACTGCGTTTCCGCGACTGAACATGAAATCATCGACGAACAAGTAGCCGGCGTGCTTAAGCGTGGCGTCATTCAACCTTCGCACAGTGCTTGCGCCTCTCCCGGCGTTCTTGTCACCAAAAAAGACGACTCCATTCGCTTTAGTGTTGGCTATCGGCGCTTGAACAAAATCACCCGTAAGGACGTTTATCCCGTGCCTCGTATTGACAACGCCCTTGGCTGTTTACAAGGCGCAGAATTTTTCTCATCTTTGGGCCTCCGTTCTGGACACTGCGAAGTCCCGCATACCGATGCAGACCGTGCCAAGGCAGCTTTCGTCACGCCAGACGGACCGTACGAATTTAACGTCACGCTTTTCTGACTGTGTATTGCACCTGCCACGTTCGAGTGCATGATGGACACAATATTGCGCTGCCTCAGGTATGAAACCTGCTATTTGGACGACGGTTTTGTTTTCCCGCCTAATTTCGCGACGCATCCAGCTCGATTGAAACATGTTTTGGAATTCATAACTGGAGCTGGCCTCCAACTAAATTTTAAGAAATGTGGCTTTGCCGCACGCGAATTGACAATTTTGGGCCATGTTGTTTCTAAGGATGGTGCACTCCCCGACCTAGCTAAACGTTTCGATATTTTCGACGTACGTGGCTGCCGACCATTCCAACTGGGACACATTGCTACCCTTCTTCACGTATGCACACAACGCCGCTACGCAGACCACTACTGGATTCTCGCCATTTTTTCTATTATATGAACGTGAGCCATCTTCACTACTCCATACCTTACTTCCTTACCTGCCCAAATTTTATGAAGCCACCATCTTATCCTAAGCCTTTAGATACGCCAAGGAGTGCCGGAGGCTCGCGCGTTCACTAACGCCTTACGACCAGGACCGACAGAAAAATCGTTTTGACTCGGCTCACACCGCCGACAGCTTTTTTTCCGCAGGCTCGCGTTTGGCTACGTGTGCCTTGTACATCACCAGACCTCTTCTCCACGCTACTGCCGAAATACCTAGGGCCCTACCGCGTCCTTGAGCACCCCTCACCCATCAATTACATTGCTGAGCTCGGCACGTCTTCGCCAGATCTTCGACGACGTGGGCGTGAGACCGTCCATGTTTCTCGGCTAAAACCCTATTTCGATCCAGATGTATTGTCGCCCCCTTAAGTCGCCAGGATGGCTCCCTGTTCTCCTGGGGGGTGATTGTAAAGAAGATGACCTGGTGTAAGCGCGCCTGCATGAGACGCGAGCACTAGCTGCTCGAGCGAGCGCCTACCTGCAAGCGCCTACCTTGACCTTGCCCTAGCAAACGAGCTCGCCTTGAAGTAAATCTCGTTATAGTCTTCATATCTGCATTAATAGCCTCTTTCGCAGATTGCGTAAATTAGCGGGTAATCAGCTCCGCTTAGAACCCACCTATACTTCAATGTAACTTATATAAGGTATCTTGTTTGCGTAACCCTAACACTTGTGCACCGCTGGTAATCAGCTCCGCTTAGAACCCACATATACTTCAGTGTAACTTATATAAGGTATCTTGTTTGCGTAACCCTAACACTAGTGCATATTGAGCACGAAGCAAACGCCACACTTATATTCCAGTCTTGAACTTCAAATTTTTATGAAAGTGCTTCCTGAGGGCATTTCTCTCGCCGAATTGACCCGATTGTTTGACTTCAATGTGTTTGCTCTTTTACCTGACCCTAATGCTGAAGTACAGCTACGACCTGCACTTGTTGTGCATCGCATATAAGGAATGGTTGCTCCTTACTTGTGTCCTGAACGTGCTGAGGCACTTTCGAGCCTTCTGACTTCGTGCAGTGACATTTTCAAATTTGTTGACCGACCCTTATGACAAACGTCCCTCGTTACTCATCGCATCGATACCGGCGACGTCAGCCCAATTCACAGAAGGCTTTACAGAGTCGCCATTTCTAAAAGTCGCGTCACACAAGGTGAAGTGGACAAGGTTCGCAAAAAAACATTATAGGGCCTTCGAGCAGCCCCTGGGCGTCACCTTTCGTGCTTGTTAAAAAGAGGGACAATACCTGGAGGTTGTGCGTCGATTGCCGACACCTCAAAAAAGTTAGAAAGAAAGTTGTTTACCCACTTCCCAGGATAGATGATGCCTTTGACTGCTTGCACGATGCGTTATTTTTCTTCGATTGATCTTCTTTCCGGTTATTGGCAGATCGCGGTCGACGAACGGTACCGAGAGAAGACCGCTTTTGTCACTCCCGATGGCCTGTACCAATTCAAGGTGATGCCTCTTGGCCACTGTTATGCGCCGGCTACATTCAAGCGCATGATGGACTCTCTTCTACGCAGTTTCAAATGGACGACGTGCTTATAATATCTCGATGACGTCATTGTTTTTTCTTCGACCTCCGAGAGCCATCTTTATCGCGTTGATGCCATTCTTGGAGTCTTCCGAAGAGCTGGCCTTTAAAGAAGTGTACCTTCGGTCGACGTGAACTCAAGGCAGTCGGGCACTTGGTCAATGCCCGCGGCGTTCAACCCGACCTAGACAGAATATGTGCTGTAAGTGCATTTCCTACACCCCGCTGTACCAGTGATGTTCGTACTTTTCTTGGCCGTTTCTCGTATTTTCGGATTTTTGTCCTCAACATTGCGGAGACGGCTCGTCAACTCACCCTTCTGAAGAACGACGTTCTATTTTGCTAGGGCCAAGAACAACCTCAAGCTTCTTCTGCATTCATAGCAGCCCTCGCCAACCCACCCGTTCTGGCACAATTTAACCCCTCAGCACCAATGGAGGTACGCACCGACGCCAGTGGTCACGATTGGTGCCCTTCGCGCCCAACAGCAGACGGGCCCCACTCGCGTCATCGCTTATGCCAGTCGCCTCCTTTCAGCGGCTGAGCGGAATTATTCGATCACAGAACGGGAGTGTTTAGCCCTCGTGTGGGTCGTTACAAACACGGCATTACAAACATTACAAACACGGTCATTACAAATTTCGCCCTTACTTGTTTGGCCGCCCGTTCTCCGTCATCATCGACCACGACGCCTTATGTTGGCTTTCTTCGCTGAAGGACCCTGCTGGTCGTCTCGGGCATTGGGCGCAGCGTCGTGAGGAATACACTTTTTCTGTCATCCACAAGTCCAGCCGGCTACACACTGATGCCGATGACAATTACACTTCACTGTAGTCGGATGGTAAGAATGAGAGCGGCTGGTTCGGCCTAAAAAACGACTCAGAGTGTTGCCACTAGAAAGATCATTTTAAGTTTTCTTTTCAGAACTTTCATGCATAGGACGCCTATATATACGATGGTCGGAGGGGGCTTTGTGGCAAGTAAGGATTTTTTCCATGCGTTGCTTATAACTGCAGTAGTCATGATTGTCGGGCGGAGATAAAAATTCGCTAGGATGACAACTAAACAATAAAAGCATAGAAAAACATTCTTACTATGCATTCTATGCCGTCTTTCAAAGGTTTTCTATCCTTTCCACACTCCAGAAGACATCCAATTTGCATCTGTTTATACAAAAAAGTTGGAGAAGGCGTTGTTAGGTGTGATGAAAGTCGCCTTGACATATTCGGAACATTACTGAAAAAGTTATAGTTAAGCAGCAATTAGTACATGTCGCACAATGCTCGTCGATATTGCGATGTTTTCGAGGTCTGATCACGCGTGCTGCCGCATTAGAAGTTTAGATTCTCACAAAAATGTGTATGTTATCCAGAAGATAGCTATTGGCGCAGCAAACTGAATAATTCACTCTATGTATACGTGTGTTAATATTTGAAAATTTTAATTCTCTATAATACACATTTGTTCTTCACATTCGATGAGACAGCCTAACGAGCTGCGCACTTGAATATTTAGAAGGAGACACTATTCAATGTAAATTGATTACTCTGCGGGGCATTGACAACCATCTTTGCTTCCTATTAGGAAAGTACCCTGGCATACGCGACACAGATAAGGCCAATGTGACGATCCTGCTGACCGTTTTCTTGTGCAAAAGAGAACGTTTTCTTGCAATATTTTATAATGTGGTAGAAACACATTTAAACTGAATTGCAAAAGCCCCTTATGCTGTTGCTGTAAGTACACCTTTAAATGATTCTATAAAGGTAAATTCCCGATATTTTTTGTTGACCTATAGAACTAATAGAACGTTTTACTTACCGTTTTATTGGGCGTGTTTAGGATTGCTGAGTACATGCAGGGTTGAGCTCTTGTAGCTGCAACCGCGAAAAAACAGGCTTTTAGATGAAGACAAGGAAAGCAGTTTACATTCAGTAACCTCGTTCAAGACTCAGCTCAGGATCTTAAAGACTCTGTGAGCACCTAGAGTGGTATCGTATAGAATGCTAACGCCTTTGAGCAATTTAGGGTGAAAGGAACACCTTAGCGTAAAGATTCAGAATTATATAAATCCTAACGGTTCTTTTATGTGCATTGATATCGCAAAATACGTGGACACCTTGCGTTTCAGTTCTGTAGAAATGGTGGAACAGCGCAAGTTTGATCGAAATCGCATACGCGGGATCAGCAGTGAAACACTTCGACCATAAAGCCATCGCGGTGGGCCATCGAGGAAGATTTACTGGAGTATTTGTTTGTTACTGAATGAGAATATAATGAAAGACATATCAAGGCATACGTAAACGTAAACTAGTCATCGAACTGAAGTTTACCTGAACATATTCTGTCTGCAATAATAGTCCAATTCTGTCTTGTATTTCGACAGGGTGTATCTTTTACGGAAAATAAACAGGTCCTTCACGAAACGGCAAATCGTTTTTTCTCAGCTCGGCTTAAAACATTAATACTACACAGTCTAGCTAGATTTCAATCTGAGATAAAGATCATCTGGAGATTAGCTTTAGGACTGCGATTAATTGTTTACTTTAGTTGTTTGCTTCTTTGCATGCGTCCTTTCACATATTCGGCAGAAATAGACACCTTTATTGCAGATAAAATTGCAGTTATAGATAAATATCTTGTTCCTCTTCACAGCTGCAACTTGTAACGGTATTACTAATGACTAAACAGGACTACATTATCAGTAAAAGAAAACAGATGGCGCCGTGTCAGAGGTCCAGTGCGCCGCAACCGAAAATACGTGATCGCAATCTCCTTGCCAAAAGAGACCGCGTCGGAGTTTAAAGCCTCTTTAAAATTTGTAACCGTGTCCCAGCGTTTACATGTACCATTTATTGTAAAGCGTATTGCTCTTCCTGGACCTACGAGGATGTGAAACTAGGGCATTCGCGGATTCGGGCTTAACGCATATACCATAGCGAAAACTGTGCTCAAGGGTATGTGTTGTTAAAGACGACGTCTTATTCGACGCTTCGGCAGGCGATGGCTATTACGACGCATGCCGCCTTCTGAATCTTTCTCCGAACTCCTCTTTCAAATTTCCTCTGTCTCTTGGAGCCAGTTGGTAGGCCCATGCATTTCCTTTTCCTTCCTTCCTTCCTTCCTTTCTTTCTTTCTTTCTTTCTTTCTTTCTTTCTTTCTTTCTTTCTTCTTTCTTTCTTTCTTTCTTTCTTTCTTTCTCTCTCTCTTTCTTTCTTTCTCTCTTTCTTTCTTTCTCTCTCTCTTTCTCTCTTTCTTTCTTTCTTTCTCTCTTTCTTTCTTTCTTTCTTTCTTTCTTTCTTTCTTTCTTTCTTCCTTCCTTCCTTCCTTCCTTCCCTCAGTTGCAACAACGATAGAGCCTTTTAGTAGAACGCGATAGTCTACCGGAATGGGTCACCTTCATTTCATACAACGACACAGTGTTCATAAAGGGCATAGCGAAACTCTTCAATGCTACGATTTAACCGTCATAATATTAAACCCAACATCACTCCTAGCTAACCTTTACCAACAATATGTTAACAAATGACGGGGATTCAGCGGACACCGCAGTCAACTGGGGTTTAGCTCCGTTAGATATTCACCGAAAGAAAATTGTTGCACTATTCCACTGACTTAACATTGTGCCATTATGGTCTTTTTTTGGCGAGGAGCAGCCATGAACACGTAGGGAAAGGTTTAGAAATCATGAAACATCATATTCATAGGCGCTGTATTTAAGAACATTGTTAAACGTGTGAACATAAGAGTCGGAAGCGCAATCCACTGAGCCACATGTAAGTCAACCTTAACAAAATATGTTTCTCGTTGTTGGAAGCATCAGGTCAGTCGTTAAAGGTTCGCGCATACTTGCAGAAAGAGTGCGACAAACAGCGTTATTACGGAAGCATGGTTTCTTCGAGGCGCCTTAGGAAATACGGTTTGTGAAACCAGAAACACCCTCGAGAGGCTCACCAATCTTATGACTATTACTCCCAATCATTCATGCTTCTTGTGCAGTCTTCGATGCTGCTGTATGCTATAAGGTAAACATGGGTTCTAATACTGTATTTCAACCTATGCAGCCTAAATCGAAGTGCAAGAAATCATATAGCAGTTCTCTTGGTTTCCTGCGCAAGTCGTGGAGTGCAGTATCATGACCCAGTACAAGGTAAGATGTATACGGTGGTCTATATTCAGCCCGTATTTGCCAGAAAAGTGCAGATGGCGTTGTCATGGCCGGAAAACCACGCACACAGAATTCTAGTGTGCGTGGGCCACAATCTCTGATGTGTAAGATGGAAGTTATCTCTCACTTGCTAATCGCGCTAGCGTGGTCTTTTTCAAATTTGGGACTTTTTAGTCCATGATCCTTTCCTAAAGAATTTCACCACAGAAGAGACGAGCACCAGGCCGGGGGAAATATTGCGTACATTGAAAAACATGTCGGTACCCGGCGGCACCAGGTATGGGACATCGTACCACATAGAAATTGAGATGGAAAAACTAGTTAACTTTAAAAAGAACATTAACAGCTATTCTCAGAATGTTCGTCAAAGCACTCACTTGGCGTGAGCCTTCTAGTGACTTTTGGTGCTCCTTCTGAGACGCAGATTAGCAAGAAATAAAAGCAACGCCTGTCCCTATGGTTCAGCAAATCCGCAGTTTGTGTTTGCAAAAATCCTCGCTTCACTTTCCGATTTTACTGTTATCAAAATGAGAGTAGATTATTGTGTAGCGGTTGTGACCTCGTATCATACTGAACTGCCGCTGTTTATATAATTGCTGCCACGCATCAAACGCTGATAATATTAGCACGTTTTCAGTACATGCATGCGTTTCGTGCAGCGTCTCTTGTATCCTGAGCAGCTTTGGGACGTTAAACGCCATAAACCAAACCCTTTCGTGCAGTAATGATGATGAGTAGGAAATACAGTTACTGCTAACAGTCGATGGCACTTCAGTGGATGTAGCGTTCGGCGTTGTCGGTTCCGTTGACGTGCGGTCTGTAAACGAGAGAAGATTGTGCACGTAAGGTAGTTGAAGGGGAGCAGGTAAAATAAAGTATATTTGAAAGCAGTTTAGCATGTTATGCATTGACGCGGCGGCAACGAAAGGAATTTTCAGGGCACTAGCTACAAATGAAAGAATAAAAATAAAACATCGGATGACATCTCGTGCAATGTCCGAAATTAGCAGCCAACTGCAAAGGTCATACTGATTAGGTTTGCAGGCACTCCAAAAATACCCCGTGAAACTGAATAGAACCTTTGGTCTTCGAACACCTGAGTTGCTTCAGCTCTGGCCTGTTTGCGGGGGAGGAGGAGGAGGAGGAAAAACTTTATTTAGTCCTATATTATTTGGCGGTTTTTGGACGTCTTCAGAGATGTCTGCTTGTTGTAACCACAAGAGTCTTCTCCGTCGACTTCGTCCACTCTTTTACAATGGTCGGTTGCCCTCAGTCCAGGGCTCCGCTGGCTGCTGCCGCCCGTTGGGCTCGCTGTACCAGACCTTGCTGGTCTTCGCAGCGGTCGCTGGACAGCAGAGTCTCCCATTGCTCCGCACTCGGGTTTCGAATTTTGGGGACCACATCTATGTTTTGACATGCCCATGTGATGTGATATAGTGTTGGTTTTTCATAGCACCACGGACATCTGTCAGCGTATATGGTAGGGTGCATTTTGTTTAGTATGTGTAGGTTTCTGTATGAACCCGTCTGTAATTGTCTCCATATGACAGCTTCCTCTCTGGGGAGAGGAGAACTGTGCGGTGGGGGATATCGCATTCTTCTTCCTCTATAGTTTTCTAGTATGGCCGAGTATGCCTTGGGTGCTGGCAAAAGTTCCGCGGACACGTCGGATGCTCGGAAAGTAGTGTATGCTCGAGCTATCCTGTTAGCCTCTTGGTTCCCTGCCACCCCCATGTGCCCCGGTACCCATATAATTTTGTGTCTGGTCTTGTTTTCTTCGTGGTTTTTAAATCTGTCGCTCGCTTCGAGGAGTATACGAAGCGCGTGACGACCAATCCTACCATTCATGAAATTTCGACAGGCTGTTTGAGAATCCGTGAGTATCGTTAGCGACCGCCCAGCTCTATAGCCCTCCGCCACCGCTAGAGAAATGGCTACTTCCTCGGCCTCTGCTGCTGTGCAGTGTCGGATAGAGGCGCTGGTCACTTCGCGTAGAGACGAATTGACCACCGTGGCCACTGCAATTTTGTTCTGTCCTCCTCTCGAGGACGCGTCTGCATACACAGTCGTGTATTCAGGAGCGTATGTTTTTTGAATAAAATTGGCCCTTGCTTCTCTTCTACCTTGGTGGAGGTTAGGGTCCATGTTTCTCGGGATTGGAGCTACCTTGAGGGACTTGCGAAGTTCGTCGGGGATCGTTACCGTCCTCGCTATTTCTCGCATCTGCTCACAGTATCCGAGTCTCTGTAAGAGCGCTCTTCCAGTCGTTGTCTGCAGCAGCCTGAGTTTTTGCGACTCAAGCTGCGCCTCGCGTAGTTCTTCGAATGTGTTTTGCAATCCAAGCGCCATGAGCTTTTCTGTAGACGTGTTGCGCGGTAATCGGAGCGCCGTCTTATACGCTTTGCGTAGCAGGGCATCAGCTTGTTGTATTTCACTCTTGTTGAGGCACTGGTAGGGCAGGCTGTACATAATTCGGCTCACTACCAGGTTTCTAACTAGTTTTAGTGTGTCCTCTTCGCGCATGCCATGCCGCCTGTTGGTGATAAGGGTGATCATGCGTGTCACTTGTAGCGTTGTTGCTTTGAGCATGGTAAAAGTGTGACTACTGCGTTGGTTCGATTGAACCCACATACCTAATATTCTTATTTTTGTCTTTTCAGGGATGGGCATTCCTTCCAGGTAGATGTTGAGTTTCAGGTTCTCACTGGTTGGGACGGTCCGGTTTTGTTTGCCTCTCCACACTCGAAGCAGTTCCGATTTCTCAGTCGAGCATGCGAGTCCTCTTTCTCCGAGATATTTCTGTACACAGGAGGCCGCTTCCTGTAGTTTTTCTTCCTTCTCCCCGAGGGAACCGGTGTTCGTCCAGACTGTTATGTCGTCTGCATACATGGCGTGCCTGATGCCTTCGATCTTCTCTAGTTTTCGTGCTAGACCTATCATAGCTATATTGAAGAGGATAGGTGAGATGACTGATCCTTGTGGTGTTCCTTTGTTTGGCGCTTGAATTTTGTTCGATCGAAGGTCTCCCATGCCGATGGTGGCAGTTCTATCTGACAGGAAGGCTTTGACGTACCCGTGGATTCTGCGTCCGCAGTCCAGGTCGTCTAGGCCTCTAAGGATCGCTTCGTGACTGACGTTATCAAATGCTCCCTTGATGTCAAGGGCCATTATGACATTTTCACCTGTTCGGGGTACGTTGCGGAGCACATCTTCTTGTATTTGAAGCAGCACGTCCTGCGTCGAGAGTTTTGCTCTGAAGCCGAACATGGTATGGGGTACATGTTCATTATCTTCCATGAAATTTTGCAGTCTGAGCATCACCACCCGCTCGTAAAGCTTGCCGAGGCACGACGTGAGCGATATGGGCCTGAAATTTTCAATTTGGAGCTGTTTGCCAGGTTTAGGTATCATAATTACTTCGGCGTGTTTCCAGTCTTCGGGAACCGTCTCCGCCTCCCAGTGTTTGTTTAGAAAACTTACGAGCTCTTGTATGAGGTCGTCACTCAGGTTTCGGATCAGGGCATTGTCGATTCTGTCGGCTCCTGCTGCCGTGTTTCTGGTCGTATTCCTTATGGCCGCATAAACTTCTTCCACAGTTATTGGGCGGTCGAGTCTCGTTTTCGGCTCCGCGATAGTTTCCTTGGTATCGTGAGGGGTTGCGATCACCGAAACATTTTTTTCGTGCCTTCTCTAAAAGGTCGGTGTCCGAACCCTCGAAGGAGTGGATGAATCTGTGGATGCTTTTATTGTTTTCTGATTTTGTTTTGGTCGGATCGATTAGTGCTCTTAGGAGATTCCAGGTTCTGGCCGTACCTAAGGTTCCCTTAAGCGAGTCGCTGAATTGTTCCCAATTTTGTCTCGCGAGTTGCGCTGCGTATTCTTCAGCTTTTGCCGTAACTTCTGCTATCTTTAGTTTTAGTTTCCTGTTGTGTTTTTGCTTCCGCCATCTTTTGGTGAGACAGCGTCTGGCTTCCCATAGTCGCAGAAGGTGCCCGTCTACTTCGGGCGTTGTTGTTGTTCGTCTTACACTTTTTGTGCATTTGTCTCGCGTTTCTGTCAACATGCCGCTCCAGTCTTCTAGTGATTGAATGCCGCCTTCAGATTTTTTTGCAAGCCCCGCGGAACGCGTTCCAGTCCGTGAGTTTTGCTTGTCCGATCCGGCATCTTACCCTTTCCGATGCTATTCGCGTCCGGAGGATAAAGTGATCGCTACCTAGGTTTTCCATCATGTTTTCCCACTGTGACTCCTTGCTCTTCCTTACGAACGTGAGGTCCGGGCAAGTGTCCGTGCTCACACTATTACCGATTCTCGTGGGGGTCGCGGGATCTGTGATTAGCTTACAGCCAAAATATTCGGCTACGTCCGCTAATGTTCTTCCCTTGATATCTTGTTTCCGGTATCCCCAACTCGTGTCCATGGCGTTGAAATCTCCCACAATAATGAGTGCATTTTCTTTGGCCAGCTTGTGCGCTCCGTGGAAGAGTTCGAAGAATTTGGCTTTTCTTTGTCTTGGCGGGCTGTACACGTTTAGTACGAATGTGCTCCTTCCCTTTCGCTTTTTCGGAGTGATTTCGACAAGCGCGTGCTCGATGTCCGTGTCGGCGATGGTATCGTGCCTGATTGCGGTGATGGCTTTGATGACTAGAACGGCTACTTTACCTCCGTTTTGGCTCTCGTAAACATCGTACCCCTGTAAAGAGGGCCTGGTTCCAGTCTCTTGGAGCGCAATCACATCGGGGGGTGTAAGCTGTGTGTTTATGTATTGTTTTAGTAGGGCCTGTTTTTTGCGGTAGCCTCTGCAGTTCCATTGCCAAATTTCTAAGTTTTCTTGGTCTTGCTGACGCGTCTTGGTCATGTTTACGTGTTCGTGCTGTTGCCTTGTTCGACAGCGAACGCCGTTAACGCTGGACGGTTGTACGCTCTTTCCCTAATGTTTTCGTTATGTCTTTGTTTTCGAAAAGCACTTTTGATTTCTGAGATCTGCCCCTGAAATTGTGCTTGCATCTGTTGCATTTGAGATTGGATTTGCCGCATCATATCCTGCATCATCTGCTGCATCATCTGTTGCATTCGTGTTTCAAGTTCTCCATTGCTGGATGCTTGTGGCTGTTTTGGAAAGGCTCTAGTGATTTCAAGCTCCCGCTGTTGTGCCTTTAGTGCTTTTGTTAGTTCCTCAACCTTGCGTTCGAGCTCATTTTGTTTGAGTCGAGCGAGTTCAAGCTCGCGTCTGAGTGCATCACTGCTCGCGTCTTTAGCTTCTTTGACAGGAATATTTTTGTTGTTTGTATTGTTTGTGTTACTATTTTCTACCGAGTGCGGATCAATGGTAGATGCCCAGCTTACCTTGCTGCCGCCTTTCTGGGAAAGCTTCTTTTTCTGCTTTTCTTGTTTGTTCCCCTCCTGTGAACCGGCCGGCGACAGAGGTGGGAAGGAATTGGACCTTGATCGGCTCCTCGAGGTCTCTCCTTCTGAGCTGAACCATCGCTTGCGTGGTCGCCCGCGTTGGCCACTGCGCCCTCTTTCTCCGCTGGGCTTTGGTCTTGCTTTTTTCAGTCTCTCGGGGCACTCTTTGGATCCGGTGCGATGTGCCTCACCGCATATTAGGCACTTGAGCTCGCACACATGGTCTTTCGTCGGATTTTTATCTCCGCACAGTCCGCACACAATATGTCCGGTGTAGGGCACACGTCGGAGCGGTGTCCTTGCTGGAAACAGACGTAGCACACTTGCCTCGTGGGGCGGTATTGGTAGCACGGTAGTTCACCTCCGTAGTATATTACGAATTTCGGCAAGATCGGGCCGTCGAACGTGATCACGGCGGTCTTGGATTTTCCAAGCATCCTTGCCTGGAGAATGGTTACTCCTTGAGTTCTGACTCGTAGGTGTGCTTTCAGCTCTTCGGGAGACGTACCTGGGTCAACACCGTGAATTACGCCGCGAAAGACGTCCTCCGGAGCTGCCACGTAAGCGTTGACCTCGTACGACTTTCCGGCGAATTTAAGGTGGGTAATGCGCCGCACCAGGTGAGCCGTTTCTTCCTGTGGGGTGCTAACGATAATGATATTTGATCGTGTGCGAAGCCTTACAAGTATGTCCTCGTCCTTGCATTGTTGGCCGCACGCCATGATAACGGCGCGCGCTACTTGGTGTGTGGTGAGTGATTTCACCATGAGTCCTTTCTTGGGTCGAAAAATTATTTTGATGTCATTTTTGGGGAGTGGCGGCAGTCTTCGCCTAGGCCTCCTCTGCTCCACCTGTCCGGTCTTGTTGCAGCCGGTCGCATTACCCAGTGATTTTCCGTCATGAGGTTGGGCGTCCGGGCCGGTTCCCGTGCCTTTCCGTTGTCCTTGTCTCTGAAGTTTTTTCTGGCGCTTGGATTGAACAAGCTCCCAACTGGCATCGTTGTTGTACCCGACGCGCTCCGATGAGGAATCTGACGGGATTCCGTCTTCGCTTCCTGACTCTGCGTCTCCAAAGTCGTCTTCATCCATCCCTTGGTATTCGTCAAGGAGGGCATTTGGTGGTTGTGGCGACGCACTTGGGGCTTGGCTTGGCCCTGCCATATGGTCTCTCTTTGAAGAAACGTCGGTGCTAGGCGCCGCCGTCGTCAATAAGCCTAGCGTCCCATGCTCTCCCAATGTCGTGCTGGGCGTCTCGTCAGGGTTAGCGGGCTGGCGCCCGCTTTGGAACTTTCAAGTCCGGTAAAGATCCGAAAAATGGTCCTACCGCTTGAAATATGGCATCCAGGGGATCCAGCACTTGGTATCTTCCAGTTCCGAATGAAATCCGGTGGCGAAAAAGCGTTGGTCCGGTGAAATCGGTCAAAATTTGCGGAGCCGAAGTGACGCGTGTCCGCCTGCTTCAACCGCCATCCGATGGAGACGACCACCTGGGGAACTTTAACCTTGCGGGGGAGGAGAAATATTGGTTTATAATGATCACAAAATAGCACACCCTCTCTATAATAATCTATGGCTCTTACTATACTTACACGAATTACGTGGGAAGAGTACAACTTTTTTTTTATGGGTGGTACATTTTGAAAAATATATTACCACCATTTTTCTGAAAGCTTTACGAACAAGTAGCAGGAAGACATCATTAAATATATTCCGAGGTATAGGCGACCCAAGCATCGCGGGGTGGCGCTGCGGGCGCCAGTGAACAGCGCCCTCTCCGGCCAACGCCATGTAATCGGTCGGGCAGAGTGTGTAGGCTCCCAAAGCATCGCTGGGTGGCGCTGCGGCTCCTGATGGGCAACGCCATCTGTGGCAGAAAAACACACACTGGGACGCCGCCGGCTCAGCTCGCTGCCTTCGCGACGTGCGCCGCGCGCTTTCTCTCGAACGAGCACGCGCCCTGACTCGCCCCCGCAGGCGCATCGCAACATGCCGCCTGCATTCCGTCTTGATTATTGGACAACGTGCCGCGTATTTCCATGGAGGAAACGTAATTATAGGCGAGACAATTTTTATTCACGTCAGCACTGTAGAGCAGACGACAGACGGCGATGAGTAAATATTGATTGTGAAAGCGTTTCCCACGTTAGCGAAAACGTAGGAATTTTATCTCGAGGCAAGTCCGCTATGCTACTATATTTTATATAATATGTTTAAAAAGTGCAGAAGTATTATGAGTACTCTGAGGTAAAGTTGCTCGCTTGTTGATTATTGTTTTGGTCTGTAGCATGAGATCTATACACGGTTTTGTTTTTATTATTACGATGCTACTAAAGCAAATCTTGCAGTAGAAGAATGGAGATGCAGTAGAAGAATGGAGTCCGATGGAGATGTTTCTTCAAAGGCACGAACGCTAGCAGTCAAAAGCACATGCGTGCTCCGCGCGCTATACGCGACATAACCGGCTCGATGGCTCAGAAGGAAGGTGAAATCCAAGCTTGTACTACAATCGTACTTCATTTCGGTTCTTACTAAATGGTTGTGCTTCATTTAGATTTGGTTTGCATTTACGAAACCTGTGACGCGAATAGGGTGCTCCGTGCGAGTAGCGTCAATAGAGCCATAACTAGGATCGCTTTTGTATTGCATTTGCAACA
>JAJIZL010039487.1:15862-33865 GCA_023969395.1 Amblyomma maculatum
CACACACACACACACACACACACACACACAGAGTAATTTGGTATCATTGTGGATGTACAAATGTGTGAACTTGTAACTTCTTCTTTCCTAATAGCGGTGATAGTATATATGATTCTCTTCAGACGTCTCCCCAACTATGTAAACGTGTGAAAATTATCAGTAACAATCATGCTGAAGTTTCGCAGCACAAATGCGGAATTATGGAAGGCTCTGGCTTTGTGTGCTCAGGCGTCCTCGTACTTGTACCTTTTTTTGTTAATTCTCGGCCATGTTCCGCGCCGCTTGGTGCGCAGATATGTTAAAATGAGCCTATAGGTGAGCCCATACTTGCATGCGCCCATCTGCTGGCAGCAATCAGACGTGGCCGTGACAAAACCTTGCAATATGGCGGCTGGAAATTTCACTGCACATACGGCTGGAATAAAACGGAACCTTCGACACGCACACGAGTGGCATGCTCCCTGAACCGACATCTTCATAAATCCCTGGTTCACAGCTATTTCGAATATGTCATGAAAATGTGTCACAGAAGTCTGAAAGTTGTTTTGGCCGTTTTGAATACGCCCTTCCGTGCCAGAATACGTGCTTCATATATCCGTGAATTCACACGAGTTGTAACAAAAGCCACACCGTAGTTAACTAACGGAGAGAAAGCAAACCATTTTGTTTAATAAAATGAATACTAAGCAAGAGAATGCTGTAAATGTAAGCAAAATTATAACTCTCCAGGAGGCCGAAGAACTCGAGAATTTTTTTAGTAAAATTCTCTGCACTCGGACTATTTTAAGCGGTAGGAGTGACGGCCCCACTCTGGAGAAGTTGTGGCAACGGCGGTTGTCACTGGCGCCGCCGTTGAGAGAGAAAAATCGCGAGCATTCTTCTGGCAGGTGGCCACCTAGTCGGCAGGTGACATGACCGGGCACTGATTGGTCGGCGAGTTCTGTGACGTCACGAGACCATGTGACATGGCCGCTTTACTGTCATGCCGATCGGGCAGCTCATTTGAGATGGGAATCGAATATTCCAGGGCCCTTGGATCACGCGACTGAACCTTGGCCAACAGGCACGTTAGTACAGCCTGGGTAAAGCGGGGCTTGATATCTATGTCTGGTGGTCATACTGTGGTAGCTTACGACTGCACCGTAATGAGTATGGGAGAGGTAATATAGGTATGAATTCCAAGCTTATGTATAAGCGAGTAGTAATGCGCATGCACGTGAGCGAATATTCTCCAGGGCGGCTGACGATGGCAGCCAATAGAGATATTTAGTACACCGTGATCCGTGATCCGCTACTGTGATCCGCCAACGCGCGTTCCCCTGCGCATGCCCAGATCACTTTGAGGCCGATAGCTGGCGCCACATACTGGATGTTGGCACACAGACCTGCCGCATCGGAACCAATCAGCTTGTGCGCCCCGCCCACGAGCGGTAGAGGGCCACGGTGGCGGATTGCAGATCACGGTATGCTAAATCTCTCTAATAACGTTATCGCGGCGGATCGCGGAGCATGAGTGTCCCCTTGATTTTTGCGACTTGCAGGAAATGTCAGGGCGCGCGCATGCAGACGTTCAAGGGCGCCTTTATTGCGCACCCAGGGCTACGGGCGCTATACTAAAATGCCTAATTACAACCTACTTGTATGCTTGCAACCTAACGCAACGCCTAAAACAATCGGTGCCGCAGCACACCATCTACTCCAACGGAGGAAGTTCAGTCATCTTAAATTACCGTTGCCTAATATTTCGCTCTTACGTTGTTTCAAACAAGGTCATATTTGTATCAGACGTCTATGTCACGAACGACAGCGTTTGTGTATTTTCGCCCATAAATATTTAAGGCAGAATAGGCTACAAAATATAACCCAGTAAGAGGATGTTCTCACACCAGTGTCGCCCAGTTATTTATTGTTTCAATTACTGCCGTGTGGCAGTTAACCCTGTTCCGTCGTAAGAATTTAGAACAGATATACTACAGCTTCAGCGAAGTCATAGTAAAATAAAAACGCAGGATGAAATGCGCAATGTGCTTTGGTTGCGTTTCACTACGCCTATGTATTTTGGCCCGCAGTAGAAAAGCTAAGCATTGCATTTCCCAAGACATGTGCCCCGTTAAAGGTGACTTTAAGTGCTCAGTAATACTCACATCTGAATTCTGCAGATGACTCTCAAATCAAGAAGCAGCAAAAAATTTTGTTCCTGTGCAGCGGTGCAAGGACAACAGGGGGCATTGAGGCGTTGAAGCATTCTTCCTTTTATATCCGTGGTATGACCCATTGTAAAAATGACATGAAAGGCCTCTTTGATCCATGCCGAATGAAAGAATCGGGTACCTGAAATAGAGAAGACAAACCTCGAGCATATAATAGCGTGACAAAATGAGAGACAGCATTTGGAGCTGCGGGGTTCGACGCTGTAGCCAAACAAGGATACAAAATTTGCGTCCACAGTATTCTTCAGATAAGGAGACCAACAGCGAGACGACGTGGTAAGGTTTCAGTATACAAGCAAAGATTGAAAAACCCAAATCCATCATGCCTCCCACACAAAGGGCAGAAGATCCGGCGAAGGATGATCCAGTTGGCAACGCCCCCGTCAGAACACCGCGCGGTGTCCAGCTCAAACTGACCACCCGCGCCTTTCCCCAACCCCCATGTGCACTTTTTTTTTTTTCTTTTTTTTTTTTTTTTTTTACAGTTTCAGAAGCGTTCGCGGAGCACGCTCCCTATGCGCTGTCGGTACTGCGTTCACGCATCTTCAGTACGAAAAGTAAAATAAGCAGGAGAAGAAAAATCTTTGGGATTAGCAATGTATACATCGGATTACACGTGTCTTGCCTGAAAACGAACTGTCCGCGGGAAGCGGAGGCGGAAAGCGGTAACACCTGGTCGCGCGCAGTCCTCGATGCAACTGGTCCGGGCTCGTGATGGGACTAAGCAGTCAGGGTGGGTCGGCGCGCACACAGCAAGATTTCTTTTCTTGAAGGGGGCGGTCACGGTAATGCGTCTCCGAAAAGCTCGACCGCTTGCAACGAGTGGACAGGACACTCCCCATTAGTGTGAAACCGGCCTCTCATTTGTCCAGGCAAAAATTCTTGACATTACAGTGCGTAGCGAATTGGGAAAACACATTTCAATGCTTTGAAAATTCACGAAGGTCAGTCACAGCTATACTACCTCTTTGGCAAAAAAGAAAAAAATCACTTAATACGGTTTGGCAAAATAACCTATGTGCGGCTTAAATCTGCTAAGGTGCTGCTTTCCCCAACTGCATTAACACGCAGCGTTGTTAGATTGTAGGGCCAATTTTTAATCTACACCAGCTACACCAGTGCAGCAAAAATCCATTCTAGATATAGGAGATTTCCTACACTGGTGTAGGTGGTGTAGGTTAAACAAATGGCCCTAGTAAGGGTCATAGCAGCGCAATAAACAAACGTAACTTTGATATCGGCACTATATATAGTAGAGTTAAGCTTGTCGACTTAACCCATTAATCAGTGAAAGTTATTTGACGTTAGCGACCGAGATCGGTGAAGTGGCGGGTCCGTTCTGGCGTCTCATATGTTTGTTTGGCGCATCTGTCTTAACTTGCATTCTCAGCCTTATTCCGCGTGCAGTCTTCAGTTCGATCGCGTTCCCGGCAGATAAGGTCAGGCGGATACAACCGTAGAGGACGGTAGCGCTATCACAAGCCTGTTTATAGACATTTTATGGCAACTAGTCAGCCAGACACACATAATCCATCTCCGCTAACATGTCTAACCTTTCAGCATCGTACGATCTCCTTTCCTATTCTCTTTTCAGCGGTCTGTCTATACTACCTGGCACGGTACGTCGCGTCCTATTCGTGCTTCACGGCCTTATCCTAAGAGCAGCCCATTTTATAGCGGTCCCGAACATAGTGCACAGCCGCTCATAGTATCAGTACGCGAGAACTTCGGCTCATCGATCGCGGACTTCTGCTCTTAGCAACGTTCCGAGGCATTTATGTCCGGGAAGCGGCATCCATGCATGGTATCAGCACAAAAAAAGAAAAAAAAAATTGAGGTTAAGCTTGTGAAACCTTGAGTTACGCGAGAGCTATCTGCATGGCTAAGCTTAAGTTCGGCTTGAAAGTAAAGACATGGCTTTTGCGCATAGTAGTTTACTCTATGGTTTCAGCTTTGTTTTATGCCATAGGGGGCACTTTTGACCACCAAAGTGCGATCAGGCGAGAGCGTCTGCTGCGCGGTGGTCCGAAGCACTCCACTACGGCTCACCTTTCTCTCTGTTTTCACTCCCCGTCACCTTCGGTATGACGCGATAGAGCAAGCTACCAGCCAAGATATAGAGGACCGCTTTAACCGAGCCGTATGAACGTGCTTGCGTGGCCTAGGATTAACGTGAATGCAAGGGTTTTGTCAGGCTGATTGTGATATCACCCTCCCATATGAAAGGAGAGGCCCGAGTTAGAAGCTCCTGCCAAAACCAGTCCTGCCTACGTCCAGTTAGTGCTCGGCCATGTCAGCTGCCAGCTACTGCCTCCCACGACCTCTTCTTCTTCTTCTAGCGGTTGCTAGGCAACGGGTCAAGGTCAGTGCGACCACGGCCAAGGTGACCACAACGAAAGTGCGATCACGGCGAAGGGGCGAAGTAGCTGGCGAAGTGTAGCTCTCGCTACAAAAACGCAGGCACTTAACTATATGAGCGTCATTGAGTTACTAATCAGATGCGACCCAGCACCAGCTTGCGAGCGACTTCTCTTCCGTCACCACCGCCACGCCACCGATGTTGATGACGTAGTGCTACGTACCATGCATACCATGAGATAGCTACCTCTGTAGTATTAGCAACACTCCTTGCGCTGCGTCGAATACGTCATGCGTGGCTATAGGGACCGGGCGCCCGTTGTATGATGCCACCGTCGCCTCGGTGGAACAGCGCCGCAGAAACAGCGGAATGTGCCGAAACAGCGGAATGTCGAGGCAGCTGAGCGGCGCAGTCGTTTCCGTTCTGCGAGGCATTTTTGAGCCTGTTCCTACCCGTCGTTTTGCGGTGTGGCTATGAGAGCTTTGAGCTGCGTTGAGTAATCGCAAGGAGTATTTTTTGACCGGGAAATCTTGAAAAAGAAAAGGGCCGTTATCGGCAGGGCGTGCGTGCCGTACACGCCTTAACAAGTGCCTAACGAGAAATCGCTCGGCGCATGGTATTTCTGTTATGTACTCGAAAATGCCGTGCGCGTGATTTCACCATGCGCTAGGAACACCTTCGTTAGGCACTTGTTAAGGCGTCTTCGAAGACGGGAATTGCGCCTGCACTGCGCGTCCATCTTATATTAGGTCTAGTCGAAACCTGCCTGAAGATCAAATACCGCCGAGCCGTAGCCGTGGCGCCGTAGTAGTGGTAGTGGTCAGCGTTCACGTAAAATGAAAAAGATGCTGCACCTGTCTTTTTCGGTAATAGCTAGGCTCAAACGATTCAGAGTAGAATAATAGGAAATGACATTCCAGTTTCAACCTTGCAACGAGAGCTGTAAAAGGAGAAAAATAAACAAGCAAGACAAAATTAGGATCCTATTTATGGTTGGAATAGCAAACACACATATACTTCCAGGACTTCCTGCACAATTACGCTACAATAGCTCACTGAACCCGGCCTTGAGACTATCAAACTTAATCATAATATAAGCCAAATGAGTAATACCACCTCAGCATCATTTTTACATATACGACAATGCTCTTGTTGAACACGTCAGAGCTGCTACATATAATTGACTTAGAAAATATCATACTATACATGCCTTTCTGCCGACATGCTGCGGAGGTTCAGAAAAGAAAAAAAAAAATTCCTGCTAGCGTTCTCTCAGCGCAGCAAGTTCAATGCGATTGACCGCACCTGCCTTGAACATCTGAAGGCAATAGTCAATACTGTCAAACTGTTAAATACAATAATAATAAAAAAAAACACAGTGTGCTGTGTTGTAAGATAAGCCACCGACAACTAAGAGAGCGTTCTATTGTTAAATGAATCCCTCTGATGGCTCGTTCGCTAAGGTGGTCTACTTTCTCAGCGTACCACGAACTTGCCGGGGCCAATACCTAGCTGACCTCGATACCTGATGAGTGTGAGGGGACACGACCATGTACGCAGTTTTCTATTTGCACGTAAAGGAATCCGGATAACTGAAAGCCACTCCTTTTACAACTTTGTCACTGCAGCTTGCCGGACTGCTGCTAAATCTGTTTACATTGGCCATAGAAGCAATTTCTGAGAGAGGTAAAACGGTCTTGTCATACGCCACAATCAGGAAATCTCACGTTTACTAAAACGCCGATGTGAAACACATGTATTTAGGCGGGCCAGGATATGGACGCTGCTGAGAAAATACGTAAAGCCGTGTCAGGTGCAACGTGAATGCGAAATAAAAAAAAAAAAACTGCTACACGGCCTTCGAAATTAAAAAAAAATAATGCTACGTTTATGCTCGTTTCCACACATTAAATTGTATTTTTTTTTCTTGTTCGACTTTTATATGAAGCCGATAGCAGATTTTGTGACCATGCGGTATTGATTGAGCTGTGAAATGAGTGATTTTATTAGGCAAAATGGACATGCCACAAACAAATGTTAACAAATTCTAAGAGTATCAACGCAGAGCTCTCAGCGCATTTTCATTGGTTGACAAACGAAAAAAGGAAAAATGACAAGATCATGGTAATAGGAATTGTTCATGTCTCCTATCTGCTTTCTGTTAAGAGAAAAAAGTAAATTATCTGTGACTATGTCAGCGAAAGTATCTGCACAAACATTGTATCTGCCCATCACTGAAGATCGTAACGCAGCCCGAACGACGATGGTGGAGCTGCCTTTTCTTTTTCCGTGCTGGGGTTTTCTTGTACACAGGCGGGGAAATGCTAGCGTTGTAACTTACGTTGTTGGGTTACTTCGATTTCCAATTGTCAATAAGGTGACTACAGATGAAGGAGTGCGGCTTCGACTCCGAGACTCTCGTGCCGTCACTCCTGGGGAACAGAAGGCACAGAGCATCCGGTAGCAAGCAGAATTTTAAAAATTCGGCACTTTCCATGACCACACAGTAACCAAATACGTAGATTCGTGCCTTTGCCTTTCAAAGAACCATGCTTAGGTCACCCGCCACTCATGCTTCTGTGTAAACCCGTAGAAATGAATCGACTTAAAAACCTCCGACGAGTTTGCGTAGCTGCCAGTGGAGCCAACAATGCACCATGTTTCGCCAGCCTTGTTTGGCCAGACTTCATTTCACTGGACATATTCACACAACTAGCCCAACTTTCTGTTCTCGTGAGGATAGTATATTCACGCACAACGTCACCTAAACCTTAGGATTTCCAATTTCCACACAAACCAACGACAAACAGTATGCTCCAATGCACTGGCAATGCTCCGGCCGGGGCCGGCGCATTCCGGCGTTTGAGCGATGCGCCGAGAGGCGGCGCCACCCGTACAGCTGCCCGGTCCCTATAGTCATGTATTCAAACGGACAAAAAAAAATATTTGCTTAAGGCTTCACTGTGCGGTACATCCGGTGTTGTCGGCTCTGTCGTTATTCGCGGGAAATTACGAGCATGTCTCTGCAGGGGGTAGTTGGCCAGTGACATGACCGGCGACTGATTTCTCAGCTAGTTGTACGTCTTCACGATACCATATGACATGGCACAAGCTGCTTACAAAATAGGAGGGTGAGTTGAGAATCGCACCTTCCAGGATTCTTGGGCGATGAGTAAAACGCGTACGATACTCCTGGGCCACGCAATCAAGTGCGTATATGTATAGGGTTTGGTTAGAGTGGGGCTCTATAGATATCTCTGTCGGGTGGTCTTTCCCATAACTGGGTAGCTCACGAATACGTGTTAATGAGCATGTGCGAGATAATAGTGGTACAAATTAAGGGATGGGTCATTAAGCGAGTAGCAAATTGATATACACGAACGAGGTGAAGCCGCAGACGGGATCCATTAATGCTGTCGTGTACAGTATAGTTTCACTCTGCCTCTTGATGATGTTAGCTACGAAAATGTTAACTGCGCTAAAACTAAGGCAGTCAATATGTATAAACATGATAGTGCTCACCGAAACTCCGGAGTCGTCGGCTGTCCGCCGTCGTTTGCGTGTGCGAGCGAAAAATCACGAGCATTTCGCTGCCAGGCGGTAGCTGGCAGCTGACATGGCCGAACACGAACTGGACGAAGGGTTGCTTGACATCACGTTTGGCAGGAGTTACCAACTCGGGACTCCCCTTTCATATGAGAGGGTGATATCAGAATCAGCCTGCCAAAACCTTTGCATTCACGTTACCCCTAAGCCACATAGGCACGTTCATAGGAATTGGGTAAAGCGGGATTTTATATGCCGGATGGTAGCTTACGCTATCGCGTAAGCCCTTAAAGGCGAGCTTAAATGCTCCTCATAATTTTAAGGTCACGTATTGCTGGCTTCAAAAACTTTCCGCCTAATGTATAGTCGCAAGTAAAAAAATATTGGCGCAAGACTGTAGCCCAGGAATGATAACACACGGCGTAGTGATTCCGGAACACGCTAATAACGAGAGTGAAATGCTGTTCCTATTCTTCACAGGCTATTAAAGGGTTTAGCCGACTGTAAGGGCCGTGCAAAATTTATTTTATTGGTCTCACTCTCTCTCTCTCTCTCTCTCTCTCTCTCTCTCTATTTTATTTCTTGAACATAGAGTCTCCCGTAGACGTCCGATGAAGCTTAAAACACCTCTGTATAATTTATTTGTTTGGCAGTTATTTTCTCGAACAATTGGCTTGAGACATGCTGCGGCTCACCGCTCGTTTGTATACATACCTTCGATTGTTCGACGATATGTCCGTTTTCATTACACAGTGCCCGTTGTACTCAACCTTCTAATCACGCGTGAAAAGAACAGGGAGGAAATATTTGTCTCGGACGGGTATTGCCAGGTATACGAAAGAATGTGCGCAACAGAACAGGAGAGAGGTTGCTGCTTCTTTTACTCTGGTACTTTCGTTTTTGTTTTGCATGAAAACAAGACGTAATTTCAGAGTAATTGCATTACACTTTGGAAGCAACTGTAATGTAATATCATTAATTTTAGGCACAGTAATTGTTAATGTATTTTAATTATATTCACGCGATCTTTAGGGAGACAATTAGAAATGTAATTCAGTTCTTTCTCAATGGTAATTTTCCCATTTAAGGAGTTGAGCGTTTTCAAAAGTTACCCCACTTTCTCTCCTTTCTCAATTGTCTTTCCAATGCTGGCCAGCAGCGCATAGTAAGCCACTGGCGTACGTGCGCTTTTCACGTCCCCGCCGGCGAACGGTGATGCATCAGCAACGTTGCCTCAAGCAGACGGTCAATGCAACCGGCAGGAGAGATGGGATAAAGTGCCTCAATGCCCGCGCCTCTGGCCTCGAGTAAAAGTGCACAGGCGCCATCTATTGCGCATTCAGCGCAACAGAACCCGCGCGAAGAGTAACGGTGCCTCCTAGCTATGCTTTGTTAGCCCTGTTTTCATTTTGAAGCAGCAAAATGACTAGAGAATTCTAAATCGAACGCAAAAAGCGCGCACACCGCCGCATATAATAGAAATTAAAGGAGATGATCTTGCTTTTGTTAATCGTGCAAAAACACTTGAAGATGTGCAAAGACCCCTCAGAGAATGTCACAGGCCGCGTTTTTGAGAAAAGGGACCGACGCGTATCGTCTGATATGATTTCGTTCGTGCGTTTCTCCCGCCACTTTGCAAAGTAGTTCCTGAGTGTACGCCATCATCCGGGAGCGGTAGCCGGACACGTGTCTCGAGCCCCGTCTCCATCCGCCCTTCGTCGCACGCGGCGGTGGGGGATTTGTGTTTCCGCCAGACGGTTGGTGACAGAATATGCGGTTACAAAATGAGCGGCATCTCTCTGGTCACTTATGTGTACAAGGAAAAAAAATTAATATACGAAAAGTCGTAAGCAATTTTTTTTTTCCTGGATATTGTTAACATGACAGCTAAGTTAAGGACTCGTTTGCCAGCCGGCATCTGCAATGTGAGCTAGAAATCAAGAGAATTACTCTGGCAGGTGGCAGTTACAGCGAATGACCTTTTTGGACACTGATTGGTCGGCAGGTTGTGTGACGTGATGAGACCACATGACGTGGTCGAGATGGCAGAAGCTGCCAACTCGGGCTTCTTCGGAATTGGAATACTTGAATGGGAATCTAACCTATCGAAACCCTTGGAAACCGAGACAGATCTGCTACTCCTATGCCATGTTCCTATGGCTTCGTTAAAGCGGGGCTTTACATAAATGTTGGATGGTCTTCACCTAATGCCGAATAATCTGCGTTTGGACGTAGCTTTCACGTGCAAGTACTTTTATTTGATTGCACAAGAGGACATGTACACGAATGTACCGCATGCGGCATTACTGAGACTGCAGAACTTGTACCAGTGGAGTGCCCAGTATGTGAGCAAAAGGCTAACGCTAGCCGCTTCCTTGAAGCGTTTCGAGAGTCCTCTCGCGGAGGACTAGTAGTAAGCACTTGGCCGGAGGATTGGAAATGTCTACAGGAAAGATCTACAATGTGGGCTTTCTCACGATTTTAGAGTGACCCGAGAGTTTACTTGTGATTGTGACACAAGTTACTGTGCCTGTATAGAATGTCATATCTCCTCCCACCGCATCATCACTCATCACGATCGTCTTTCTTCTCTGGCGGCTCCTGCCATGTCGTTGGCAGTTCCTGCCAATTAATATGGTCCCGTGACATTGACCAACCCGTCGACCAATCAGTATACGCGGCCGTATCACTCGTAAACTACCACCTTTTACGCTCACGACGCCGACAACGCCGACGTCAACAACGTCGGATTTTCTGCATAACGAGTCATTCAACACCATCGCGTCATTTAACACCATCGCGTCAACTATATCACAACACGAATGGCTAGAGTGAGGTGCGCTTTCCCGGGCATACTCAAGGTACGCCGGTACTCTCCTCATCATGAGTGAACGTTGCGTAGTATAGCAAAATATTTTTCTTCTCGTTTGCTACTTGCTGTAATTTATGCAACCAATTCTAATTAACTGAAATACCACACATTCTAACAACCTGCTTACTTACCGGAGCTCGCTTCCTCTTCCGCGCTAGTCTCTAGGAAAATAGGTACCCCAGTCATGAATAACAGCAGCATTGATTGGCATAGCGTGTTATCTCAACCAGCTCCTGCAATACAGTACGATAAAACCGGAAATCTTTAGAAATGCGTTGTCTTTGTAGCGCTCCCACGGGAAATGTCCTGATCGAGCAAAGCATGACCCATTAGACTCGGGGATCAGCCAAAGCGTATGACTGCATAAATCACTTTGTACGAACCGAAGCCAGTCTCGATCATTAACACGTGTTTTATACTGCCCAGGATACGCGTGCATTCCACAATCCTACAACGCTTGTCACCACAATAACTTTACGAAGTGCAATGCACAAACTGTGAGCCTGAATCAATACTTCGGAGAAACCTGTTGGTTGCCGGGAACCGAGCCGCCGTCCGTCTGCTCCTTGCTGAAAGTCAACTGCAAACGACATAGAAATGCGGATTATAATAAATACGTCGCACAACTTTGCCGAAGCGAAACTCTCAAGAAATAATTAGAACATAGCAGCTGATGCGGTGAGCAAGGGGTATGAAAAAAATACAGGGGACTCTTAATGTCCGCCTTTAAGGGTATGACGGGACAGTGTTAGTGGCTGCCGGCTTCTGCCGGCTGCCCTCGCGAATTCTCGCGTGCTTGCCCTTTCGTACTCGCTTATTCACTCATCCCTAATATTGTGCCACTGTCATTTCACACATACTCATTAGCGTATACAGTCGTAAGCTACTACATTATGTGAAAGGCCGCCACGCGTAGACATGAAGCCCGGGTTTAACCGAGCCGTACAAACGTGCCTGCGTAGCCCAGAGGTAGTACTTCTGACTCGGAACGCAATGGTCCTGGAAGGTTCGATTCCTTTGAGCCTCTAATCTGAATTCAGGAGCCCGAGTTGGCAGTGCCTGTCAAATCAGCCATTGCACGTGGTCGCGTTGCGTCGCACAACCCTACGACTAACAGTTAGTTATATGGGATTTTATGTCGCATAACCAACGACTAATGTCTTGTCAGCGGCAATATCAGCATGCCAGCTTCCACCTTCCAAAGCCATGCCGGTGATTGTTCGCTCACAACACCGATGCCGTTTTTTTTTTTTTTTTGTTTTTTTGAGAACGGAACCTTTAAAAATGTCGTGTTAATAAAACCCTCAAACCGGTATGGGAAAGTCTGTTCTGGATCTCACGCCGAAGTTCTTTTCTGCCTCAAAGCACCAAACTCGCTAAACGAAAGCTATTCGTACCCTTCCTCCGGAAGAGCAGTATATGCGCGCATATAGAAAGGATAGTCATGCCAATCGTTTCTTCTTAACGCAAAACTCACAGCCTGATGAGAACAAGAAATATTAAAGAGCACTGCAGAATCTGCATTGCAGTAATGCGAAAGCACGGATGCTGCTGTTGGTTGCTTCTGGTTGCTTCTAGTTGCTTAATTCACTTCTCGTTTACCCATTTTAGTCCTTGGTATTTTCAAACTGCGCGCAAATCACTTCCTATGCTTTTTTTCCGGCTCTACTTCCGGTTGCGTGACGTCACATTCTTGACCTAACATTACTTCACTTCTTGTTTACCCATTTCAGTCTTCGGTACTTTCGAATTGCACGCCAGTCCCATCCTATGCCCTTTTTCGGCTCTACTTCCGGTTGCGTGACGTCACATCCTTGGCATCACCCTAATTGACTTCCTTAATGAATTACTTTAGTCTTTGGTACTTTCAAACTTCGCGCCAATCCCTTCCTATGCCTTTTTTTGCTCGACTTCAGGTTGCATGACGTCACATCCTTGACGTCATCTTAATTGACTGATTTAATTAACTATTTTAGTATTTGATACATTCAAATGTGGCGCCAAGCCATTGGCTAATGAGACCATTTTCGCCTTTACTTTTACAGGTTTTGCCTCTAATTAAATACTAATTAACTTATTGACCTAATTATTTTCCGGACACAACTTTACGTCGCCCTCTATCGATTGACACCCTCTCTCTCTCTATGATTTCTCAATTACTCGCAACTGCTGCAGGCACGATTTTGCATGTTTTGCCTCTAATTAATTACCCAATTAAATTATTGGCCTAATTATTTTCGGACACATCATTACGTCACCCTCTATCGATTGACACCACTCATTAACCTCTACCGCTTCACAATTACTCACAACTGCTGCGGACACGATTTTGCGGACGCGGTCTGCGGACAGAAATCTGTGATCATAGCGAAGTAATGCTTCCGGATTAATAATAATAATAATGATCGGTTCACAGGAAATCAAATGCGCAGTATCTGTCAAACTTGTTCTGTGGACACCTCTACCACTTCTCAATTACTCACAACTGCTGCGGACACGATTTTGCGTGTTTTGCCTCTAAATAATTACCTAATAATCTTTTTGACCTATTTATCTTTTCGGGCACAACATTGCGTCCTCCTCTATCGATTGACACCACTCATTATTAACCTCTACTACTTCTCAATTACTCACAACTGCTGCGGACAATATTTTACTGACGCGGTCTGCGGACGACGCCTGCGGACGCAGTCTGCGGACAGAAATCTGTGTACATAGCGAAGTAATGCTTTCGCATTAATAAACACAAAAAGTCGAGAAGCCATTCGTGTGCAGGCTTAATAAAACGAATCTGCAGTGATCAACCAAAGGAAAAATAAAAAAAAATGTCACAAGGTATCCGCAAGGGCTATGTCACACATTTTATCCCTCTTCGTGTGCGCTGACTAAAAAGTGCGCGAACAATTACGAATTTGATTTTCATGCGCTGTACACCGCACTGATGCGGGCATAAGTAAATCTAGGAGCAACGACTCCTTTCTTGTCAGAGGTGAAGAAACTTTTTTTTTATCATGATAAGCCGCGAATTAAGTGCCCTTACCAATGAATATACCATGGCTGGAATTTTCAATTAGATGACCCGAGAAAATTGTCAGAATGCAATAACGATCCTCTTTTACCCTCGTCCACACCAGTACATATTGACATGTAGCATCGCATGCCGTAAGATACACTTTCTTACAGCGCCTGTTCGTGAACCTAGAAAGTAACCGGAAAGACGCAGCCAGCAGAAATAGGACACCCGGGAACCGCGGAGGGTTACAGCCTAGAAAGCGTACGATGCACTTCCTGCTGGAGCTGACATAAATCATCAATGAAGACGACTCAATTGTTCGGCCCCTCTTTGGGCTGCTGAATTCTGCCCGGCAAAAGCGGTAAAACATAACTAAGAAGCGCCCAATTATAAATGCAAACTTGCCGCATTCTCCTTCCTTCTCAATGGAGGTACAACGCGCGCAAACACTAGCGAACATGCCGTCTGTGATAAGAAAGTAAAACACAAAAAACAACTTCTATACGAGGGCCACAAATCTGGTATGAATAGGTTTAGGCTACATCGAAACCCCTGAAAAAGCGAGATGTCGGGGTGTGCATAGATATGGCCATGTTCGTGCCATCGTTATAACTGGTTTGCGCTTCTTCAGCGCGCAGTGAAAAAGTGCGTCTATATGCAGCGGCTAGGTCTACGCAGCGGCAGGACGCAAGAACGGGAAGAGAGGGGAGTGATTTTCCATGTGCATGCCTTCTGCCCGGGTGGCAATGGAAGAGCACAAAATATAGCACACGAGGGACAACAAGCTTCCGACTCTACAAATACCATGGGCGCCGAACGGGGCGCCGTTCGAACAAGCCCGTCCGCTAGACTCGCTCAGTGACCCCCATCCTCGAATTCTCTGTTTTCTTTTCGCCTGGGCCCCCCGCACTTTTCCGATGCAAGAAGTACGACCACGTCTCAAGCATGTCTCTCGTCCTTTGTGTTTCGCGTACCCGTTCGGAATTTACGATCTCCTGCACCCAGCACGAAGCAGGGGCCTGCGCCTTCGAGACGAGCATCGCGGGAGGCGTGAATGACCTGGTGTCTGGAGCACATGCGCGTACAGACTGAAGTTTCAGCGATCTTGTTGCGGCTTGATTCGTAAGGCCACCGAAAAAAAAAAAGGTATACAGCGCAAGAATGCCACACTGTATTATTGTATGAACGCTTTCTTCATCCCAAGCCGAAGTCCTACATATTCTTTTCAGGCCTTCCCTATTCATCCCTTGCGTCAATGCTTAGAATGCCTAGATCCTGTAAAATTGGATCAGGCGCGTTAGATCAAACTCCTCCTGTGTCGCACTTCTTCCTGTAAGTTCATGTCACATCTGGTAGTGTAAGGCACACTACTTTTAAGGCGAAAGCCTTTAATGGCTCATGACTCGCCAGAGTGTCCGTGCGTCCGTTAGCAACGAGAAGTGTCCTACTTCGCGATATTTAGCGGGGTACCGAGAGATGCCACTTATCAATCATCCTGAATCAGAAAAATAAATAGCCTGTCTCCACCGGGAATTCAACCTCTATACCTCGAAACCTCCTTCTTCTTTCTGTGCTGAGCTGGTTGCCAAAGACGCGCTTTGCTCTCTATCCGTCACAACCTTACTACCTACAGCCAAAATTGTCATCCGCACCGACGCCCTACAAGCAATACGTCTGCTCTGACGCGTCAGTCGCAGCCCAGAAATCTGCTAGGATATATATCGTCTGGTGGCTCGCATCTCGCAAACCATTCGAATTGAGTGGGTCCCACGTGACCTACTCAGTTCGCAAACCTCAGCAGATTCTGCAACCCGCCAGGCGACTCTACCTTCATCAATGACACGCTTCCTCACTATGGATGATGCCACTCTGCTTCTCACAAGAAAGGAGCACCTCCGGCGCCGCGCACGTGCTCTTGTCCCACCGTGTGCGGTAACCATCCCCAGCGGTCTTACCCGCGCAGAGGAGGTTGCGCTACGGAGGATCCGGGTTGCCCTCCCACCTGCTGTAACACAAACATGGCTTCAATATCGATATTTATATTAACGTCCAGGATGTCCTGTCTGCAAGTCAGAAAATCAGATATTCACCACTTGTTGTGAGTTTGCCCGTCACTGAAGCCGACGCGAATTCGGCACCTGGCGGCAGTAGGCCTTCCGCCGAACAACTCATCATCGTACATTGCTTGGACGCAAGGGCCTTATCATCGCTCTCTCTTGAACTTTATTAGAACAGCCACCCTTTTTTCTTTCATTTAACAACCCCGAAATTTTTTTTACATATTCCATTATGCCTTGAGGCAATAAACAACGTTATAAAAAAAAAATTGCTCCACGCCCAGGATCGTGAAACGCACATAATAATTCTCCATGTCTACCATGAGAATGATAGCAGCGGGATTCTGCAAGTGACAGATACTCCCCTTTCCTGTAAACCAATTATAGAACGCCGGTGAACTTTGATGCGTTCGATGGAACGCTGGTTGTGTTCGACGGGGTGCACGATGTGCCGAGTGCTCAGGCTTTCGCATTTCTCCACTGCAGATTCTGCAGTGCTCTCGGAATGTTTTTCTCCGAAAACGCTTAGAGCCAGAAGTAAAACATGCGATGAAATGAATAGCATTCGTGTGATCTTGATTGAGCAATTTGAAGTACCTTCAACTAAACATTTGGCCTTAAGGCAGTTGCAAAAACTAAGAAAGTGGAGCAGACACAATGACTAACGGGCCCCTCACTATGGCGTGGCGGCTAAGGCGTTTTCTTGATGAGCACTATGCATGTCTTAGGGTCGAATCTCGGCTACAAATGCATATTTTGATGGATTCGAAATGCACAAATGGCTTGAAAGTATTATGGAGCTCTTCATCACGGCCTTTCTCGTTGAACAGGTGCAAGCCATAGGGAAGGTAAATCTTACATACTATACCGTACCATCACATAGCATACCACGCTATGTCATTCCATACTTGCACATAATCTGATATGCCCAGAGGCATGGCATAATCTTTTACCATTAGCATGGTTCATCTGCCGTCTAGAATAAAGACATCAAATTTACGCTGTCAATTTACAAATTTACAAAAACATGGAACCGATGATTTGTCCTGTGTCTCTTTTATCACTCCGTTTCCTGCCGGTTTTAGTGCAACGATATGCATCAGGTGACCCAACTTTCCATATTAAAGCCCGATTATTGCGGTCCTCTCGTGAATGTGGTTTTTCGAGTGGGAATAGGGCATGCGAGTAGCTGCCCTTCAGAATTTAATGCACTCTGGCTGAGTAAAGGGGCTAGTCCCAAAATGCAGGCGTGAGGTACAGAATGAAGAGGGGTACCTAGTGCGGCACATTATTCGCTGTGATTTTTTCACAGAATTTCCGTCGACTCGTCAGGAGTTTGGAAATGCTGCTATAGAACTAGGCTTTGTTTCCCGCGCCTCTTGAATGGGAAAAGTCGTGTTTTTCAGCGTTATTAATCGCACAGATAATGAAATGGTTTTTTCCGCGCGACTGATGTTTGAGGTAACATGCCGCACATGGGAAAGGGTGCGGCCCCTTCATGCTTCGCATAACAATGGTTTCACAACGATTCAGGGCTCCAACCAAGGGTGCTTACGAAAACGACCTACCTTTAGAGCCCTTGTGGATGACAAGAGCATAATTTTCTAACAAATCCGCAGCTGCAATCGCACTTTCCCAGCGGTTTCAAGTATAAGAGGTATTGGGCTTTCCAGTGTTAAATGCTGTGTTCTTCGCAATACGAAAAATTGTGCGAAACTGACATCTCCATAACACGGTTACCTTGTAATAAGCGCAGGCCTGTGATAGCGTCCACAAGCACGAATACACGGCGTACCTTAACCGACTGGTCTAAAGCTACAACGCGCAGGTAACGCGGTTTATAAATAGTGTAATCGTTATTGCCATGTATTCTTCCTTTTATATATATATATATATGAGGAAAGGAGGATGGCAAAAGGTATGGGGGAAAGAGAAAGATACAAGGT
>JAJIZL010039488.1:0-32694 GCA_023969395.1 Amblyomma maculatum
TGATCCAGATCATACCTGAAAGGCCTTCTAGTTTTCTGCGTTTTCCTCAATCGAAGCTTAATTTTGGCAACAAGAAGCTGATGATCGGTGCCACAATCGGCCCCAGGCCTTGTTTTTACTGCTTGTATAGCGCTTCTCCATCTCTGCCGGCAAAGAATATAATCGATCTGATTCCTGTACAGACTGTCCGGTGAAGTCCATGTGTACAGGCGCCTCTTGTGCTGTTGAAAATGAGTATTCGCTATGGTCAGGTTGTTTTCTTGACAAAACTCTACTAGCCTCTGTCCAGCTTCATTCGACTCGCCAAAACCGAACTTGCCTACAATTCCGGATATTTCTTCACTCCCGACCTTAGCATTCCAGTCTCCTACGAGAAAAAACGACGTCTGATGATGGGGTGCGGTCTAAAAGGCATTGTAGGTCCGCATAAAATCTCTCAACGTCAGCTTCTTCAGCAGTAGTGGTCGGTGCATAGACTTGGATAACTGTTATGTTGAGAGGGTGACCTTGGATCCGAAGTGAAATCATTCGGTCGTTTTTGGGGTTGTACCCTAGCACTGCTTTACCCTTTGATATATAACGGTAAATTAGTAGTGTAATTATTTTGTTTTGCAATGCGAATAAATTTAACCGTGTGAGAGAACCTTTACATACTTGACAGAATTTACAATATTCAGGGATTGATTTTCAGTAACGTTAAAGTGCAAGCTACGAATTACTCGCTGCGAAGACATCGTTATAAACTGCGCATGGGCACTGTCATGTTCTGGGAAGCAAGTTTACAGGCTGAAAATTTCTTTATCACTAATTATTTAGCAGTGACTAAATCTTATGCGAAGTAAAATATCAGGGTTGCTTCCAGAACAGATGCCGGATATAAAACTATTCCGAAAGAAATGGAGGTCATCTTATTATGCGACTATAAAAATGTAATTATTCCCGAACTAAACACTGATATTTAAGCGCGCACGAAGCTGTTTTACTCTCCTTGTCAGAAATGACGAGTTTTGTCGCAAGACAGCACTTGGACGACAAGGGATTATAATGATTATAATAGGCTACCAGTAAAGCACATTGATATAGGTGTATTATGTAATATTTAGGGTAACAATTAGGTGCAGGGAATATGTTTTCCAAACATTCGAGCATTTCTCTAAAGCAAAATGTGCTCACTAAAACTTTTACGGATGCACAGAAGCCTTCAACAACAAAAATAAAAGAAAAGAAAAGAAATGCATATTGACCCCGGTTTAACGCATGAAAGCGGCATCGGCTGTGATTGCAGAGGCTGGTTTTGGCGTCGCTTTTTTTTTTTCATTATTAACACCACATTTACCACGTGGGATTGTTTATTGTACAGTCAAATCCCACAGCAGAGGAACGCCTTTCGAAACGGTTGTGATTGAATCCCCCGTTCTCGAAATCAGCAGTTACCATTGAGATACCGCGACAGAGGTTTAAAAGCAAAACAAAAAGAAATTACTCACACAACTCTATCGTGCATACAAACGGCATAGTAGGCATAGAGTGGTCTGTTCAAACTGCATTCTGCTATATGAAGCAGTCTGCGGTGGCATATTGTTTTAGTAGCTCCGGTATTCCAAACAGAAACGGGAATAGGTGATTTCTGAGCGTTTGCATTAACTTTTATTGACGCCAACGACCTGCTTTGCTTTGACACGGCGGTAACGACAGAACCACTTCGTTTGAGACATTGCATATCTTAAAGGATTTCAAGCGCCGAAGACCGCGATGGATGATGTACTTATCCAAGCATGACATGCTCGATACGGACAAGTATGCATATTTTTTTAATGAAGCGTGGGGTTATAGACTGTTCATATTTATTTCGCGAGAGGCATATAGGTAAGCCAAAGCTCACAGGAACTGCGAAACAAACAAAAACACTCCTGTACACACCGAATGCGCGCACGTAAATCACTGCGGGCGGGCACGCGACGCGAAAACGCATCCACACTGAGTAGGTTTCGCCGCTGAGCCGCAAGGTGGCGACTCTGCTCGATCTCGAGGCCAATAGGAGTTTCCTCAAGTAAAGGTAACCGTGCAGACCTCAAATAGATACGCTGATGTGGCACTCGATCACAGGTTCACGTAGTTCTCTACGTGCTGTATGATAGTGTTTGAACATAGGTGTTGATTCTTGCGAGATATTAAAAACTAGTATCAGGTCATGCGGAACATTTTGCTTCCTATTCCATGAAAGGCGTCACACGTAAATATGAAGAAGTGGGGTGTAACTAATCCTCTTATCACCGAGAAAATTGCCTGAGTAGCGTTTAGAGTTGAGCGGCAGTAAAAAAAAAAAGGTCAATTTGCAGGACTGCTGGGTGCCGCTTTCTTCTAGCCACGCGTAATTATCGGCCTGACAAAACTTGTCTGAATAGCTCACTGATGAGTTTCTCTGTAGTGCGATGAGTGTAAATCCAGCGTGTAGTTTAGCAATACCAACATACTAATCTATGAACGACTAACTAAATGACATAACACAGCAGTGCGCTTTGTCACTGTAATTATTTTGGAGCAAAAAGGCGGCTTCGGACATATGCTTCACGCTTTCTACATTTTGCCTTGTGGTCTCTCACGGGGTTTTATACGCAGTTTGCTGCTAACCGGGTTTTTTATGTTTATTCGACATATGCATTCGCGGCAGTTGGCCATGCAATTGATTTTTGTGGATCAGTCGTCCTGGAGCTGTCATTATCTGTTGGTTTTTGTTCATGCGCCTCATTGTGGCTCTTGTGAAATGCATTTAATTCTTTGTGATACTCTGCAATTGTTCGCCGTGCATTGTGTACAAAGCTCAATTATACGTAGCGAAAGAGAAAAGCTGCATTAGATTGAAAGCTCTTGATTAAAAGCAGTGTACCGGTTACTGGACCGCATCTCATTTAATTTGCTGACGCCTGTGCTTAAACAAAAGGGATACTTTTGTTCATGATTAAAAGGAGAACAAAGCATGAGGTTATCCATGTTCAGGTCTTGCTTCTGAAGCGTTGTGCTGGCGTTAACTTTAACGTTTGTTGTGCTACGCCTATGCACAGGGCAGATTCATTAACAATGAAAATACTATAAATTTGCCACCAGTATTTCCTTAGCGATGTTTACTCGAACTCACTCATGATGGAGAAATTCATTCACTGATGTTGTGGGCGAACCAGTAAACACAACTTCCTGGTATTGGTAGGGCAAATCACCTATATAAAATCTATGCAGGCTGTGGCGGCACAAAAAAGCAGTCATGTTTCAACAAGCACCAATGAATTAAATCTTTATATAAATGGAACATCGCCTTTACAGAACCCGTCGGATTCTTTTTGAGCTCCGCAAAGAAAGGGTTACAACATAGGAATTTCTTCTTGCTGAAGTAGTTCATAGTGCTTGTTCATGCATGTGCCAGTAATGGTTTAATGATTTTTATGTTTATATTTCATTTACATCAGCTAAAATAACCTCTCGTTTCTTATCCAGGGCCGTGATCGTGAAGTCTAAAGACGATTTCACAAAGACCATCTCTAGTAGCGAAGTGGAGATTCCGAAGGCGGTAAGTCAGGAGCAAAGGGTTTATTATGGCGCACAACACAAAACACTGCTGTCAGCACTTTGTGGATAGGCAGATTTGCCAAAACAGAAAATTGTTCGACATCGGATAGTACACAGAAGGCAGGCCGCTCGCCACAATTTCGAGTCAACTTAGGCGCAGTCGTGCGAAAACATTTCCCTCACCCTTTTACCCTGGCGATTATGTTGCTGCATGTTCGTTTTTTTATGCTGTTGCCATGTTTAGGGCGTGTTTAGCTCTAACTTTGGCTTACAACTCAATAAGTGGGTCCCGTTGATGGAACATCTAGTAAGCATGTAAACGTTTTCTTATTCTGGAGCGATGTGAATGATTCCAAGATTTTCTTAATAGTTGACTAATTGATATAGTTCACAAATTAACCCTTACTGTCCCTAAGCTGACTTACGCTTCACCTGGACTGGCCCATAAATTTTAAATGATGAAGTAATTGAATTCATCAACAAACTTCCCTGTTTCAAATTTCAACTGTTCGCTGTGTCTTCAAGCGCATGCCATTGCCTGTCACGGTACAGATAATTCATCTTGTACGTTAGTGCTATCGAACCAAATCAAATGGCTGCGGAGGGTCTCAAAGTTAAGATAAGAACGAAGTTCTCATCACGACAGCATATGCCATTAGCTTCTTAAACCCATACTCTACGGTATTCCCTTCTTGATATCCTTTCTGTGGCTACTGTCGAAATACAAGAAATCGTGTATACCCGTGGCCTTCCTAAACACCGACAGGATGAGCTGTTATGCTGTGTTTTTGTGGCTACGTGCAGCCTTGCATTTCTTCACATAGTATGATAAATGAAGGGGAAATGAGGGTGCTCGTTATGATACTCCTTCGCATAGACTGAAGCTCTTATGACGTGTTTTCTGTCAGCGAAATTAGTTCAACTACTATGACAGTAATATATTCATAATTCGTACCAATTTCCTAACTCTGTGCTTGACGTTCTACTTCCGGTTTTGCCCTTTTCACTCCTGCACTGAGCATAATTATATGGGATTTTACCACTTCTGAGCCCCACGTGGGGTACCGACTGCGAGCACTGTACTCTTGTGTTTATCTGGGCGTAGCGTGGCGCAGCATGAGGTGATCGGCATGAGCCATGCTGGTGCACCCTGGCGTTGTTCCATCGACACCGGCACTGGTTTGTTGCGTGTTTTTATTTTGTTTTTCTCCATTCTACATACGAAGCTGTAGCGCAGTTCATTCCCTTTCATTTCTCCTACTTTTCTCTCTTTTCTTCCTTTTGATGCATGCCACATGCATAGAGGAAAATGAGGCGAGAGAAGCCCAGCAGTTACAGAATTAGTGTGTTTAGGACTTGAAGTACGCGTTGAAGGTCTTGTGGTGACGAGGCAGTTCCTGGATATATCTATTATGTGCGGTTAGTCGACGTGTTTACCACCAAAATGGAAATAAATTTGGCCGGGAGGATTGAGCTTGCGCATAGAGGGAATTTGTTTGCACCCGAGCGAGGTAAGTACTTGATGTTCCGTTGCACAACGATCCGGAGGACAAGAAACAAACGCCTTGTCTCGCATTCTATGCATTTATAAACAAAAGGACTTCGTTGAAAGGGGAACCCCCCGGGGTGGTGCAGAGGTAAGACGCCCGACTGCTCTCCGGAGTTCGGGTTCGAACTCGACCACGGCGGCTGCGTTTCGATGGAGGCGAAACGAAGTGGCGTCCGTGTGCTGTGTGATGTCAGCGCACGTGAAAGATTCCCGGGAGGTCGAAATTACTCCGTAGCCCTCCACTACGGCTCCCCTTACTCTATTTACACTTTAACTCCCACCTTCATCCCTTCCCTTACGGCGCGGGTCAGGTGTCCACATAGCAATGTGACAGATATTGCGCCTTTCCCTTCCTGTGAACCAATTATTGTTATTATTATTATTATTATTATGATAGGGGAAGCAGATGAATACTTAAACACTTAAGTGTAAAATTTGAAGGCATTACAAGGAAAAACTAGAGGAAAAAAATTCTAGAACACCTAGAAATGTGTATACGTATCGCTTTTCCGTTTAAGGCGAAGCTTCACTCTCCTCTCCAATCTTGTGTTGGTTTCATGTTTGGCAAGATGTATTGTCATACTTCACTCATCAGTGTGATAGTCACGTTTTTACATCGCACGTTGTTCTTTCTTTCATATATCGTTGAGCGCCAACTAAAGTTTCTATTTAAAGTTAGCACTTGTTTTTTGCCCGAACCATCACGTTTTCAATGTAAGTAGCTAGTGAAACTTGGGGAATGTGCAACGAGGAGGTGAGGGGGTGTTTGTGCCAGAGCATGTACTACATCGTTCCTCTTTGTTCCCTGATGTTGGGGACGGCTTCACGGACGAGATGGTATAGGTATAGCTGATCGCCTTTAGTAATGCATCTATTCCAGACTTATTCTACCGGGGAATTCTCGGAGGATAGTATCGTTCAGTGCATGCATTAATTTTGGCTAGATGTTTTAGATAAATAAATTTCGAAAATGGCTGGTAGATATACGGTCCGAAAGCATATATAAAGGACATCCTGGAGGCAGGAGCCTGTGAGCGCAGTCTTTGCGTTGGAGCCATGCTGTCAGGACTTGAGACGCCAAGCACATCCTTCCCGAACTACCGAATCCTTTTAGATGTCGAGAACGCGGAGTGTTAACATGGGTGATTGTGTCAGCGTGGCCGACAGTCAAGGTTGTCGGTGAGGACTTCTCTGGTTCACCTGTAGTGGTAGGTGGGACATGTTTTACCAGTGATCTTCATTATGGGGCGAAATTGGCAAGAGGAGGCTAGGTAGTCATTCCGAGTTTTATGATGCACCGCGCGTTTTTGCTTTCATGTTCTTGTGCCAGGGGCTCTGTTGAATACTGCAGTTTGCGGCGTCTAGATGCGAACCTACCTCGGACGTGAGCATTTAGGGATGGTTGCTAAAACCATTAGTTATAGCTGGCATTAGCGCAAGTTTTGTTGTGGCCATGAACAAAACGGAAGCTTTAATTTCTCCACTAGCATTCGAACCCTTGAGCGGCGATGTTGTCTAACACCCAAGATTTACTAAACAGTTGCTGCTTGACATCCTTTGTTACCATGAACATTTGGACACCAGCTTCAGCAAGCACTAAGTGTTCAAAAAGGCGAAATCTCTCAACGGCACGCGGGGGCGTGTCTTCCAGTCACCGCCGCGGTAGTTTCTGGTAACGCAGATACTGGGTCCTCGAGGGGGTAAATCAATGGTGGCTGGGCTTCCAAGTTCACCTCAGGGAAGAGGTCCTCTCGGTTAGCCGCGTGGCTTAGGTGTCGCTGCTTGACGCCGAGAAGAGGGGAGGCTAGTAACTGCCCAGATATGGCGAATCACCTGTCGAGTTAGTTAGTAACGGTTAGTAGGCCCCAGATAATCATAGACTGAGCAGGGTTCATGATTGTTTGACCCGCTAGCCAGGCCATGAACGCTCGCAAGTCGCTAGGTGTGGAGTAAGCTCAGATGAGGAAATAAAGGCAGGGAGCTGGTAAGCTCAAGTCATGTCCGTTGGGTGAGCAGTGGTACCTACGCCGGCCTGCGCCAGAGGAAGAAGAATCATCGCATATAAAGCTCGGGGCTGGAACCACTGCAAGCACTCGCTGGGCTAAGTAGCCACGGGAGCGAAAGATCCCTTAAACGACAGATCCAGAGACACGTCCCGTGGCTTGTAAGGACTATGAAACCGGATGTGTTCTGGAGGGGCGCCAGATTCTACACCCCCATGTTTTATTTTTTCCTGTCTCTGCGTCTGTGCCTTGGTGCGCCCTGTGAGGGAGTGGAATACGTGCGAGGCAGGACTGCATACTCGAAGGATCTTGGTGCTCTACCTTTCTTGGCCAGACAGGCGCTACGGAGAGCCAATAAATATAAGAAAGTGTTGGAAAAAAATCGCTGTCCCCATATCCCGTCCAACTACCCATAACCCATCCCTTACTCACATTGCCAATTTCTCGTTCTCTCATCCCATTCCGCTACCTCCCAGGGGAGATCAGGGGTCTCTCCGTAGGCCCGTGCTCGTGCTGTGGGTCGCTGTAGTAGCATCCCCCTTTTTATTAACTTCTAATCAAAAACTTTTGTTCGGATGAACCTGTTCGTATATATCGCTAATTCGCGAACTTTCTCTACCGTCGATACATTAGTGGTGAGGGCGGAGTCTGTTTTTGGACTCCATCTTACTCAATATACTCCGCATAGTCACCTGTACCTCTTTCGGTCTTATCTAATGTATGGGGCTTATTTACAGGGCAAAAGTTAGTCGAAAGTTTCTGTACACGATAAAACAAAGTGCTGGAATACAGTACCGCCTGGCAGGTTGCCTGATACTATAGAGATACGCGGTATAGACTGATTATCTATGATAAATTGTCCATGGTAAATTCGTGTCTGAATTGTTTCTTAGGTGCGTTAGTGGAATCCTCGATCGTATGCCTTCAGGCTAGCCACAATTCCAGTTTCTAACTGCAGCTTCTAACTGCTAACGGTAAACTGCCGATTTCATGGCTGCCAAGTCCGAGTGCTGGACATTTTATTACAGCAAGGTTGGTGTACTTTGTAAATGTCATACGCTCAGGCTTTCTCCTAGAGTGAAGAACATAGGGAAGTTGCAGCCTTGCTACCCGTTCCAAGTGTCCCGAAGAAAACCGTGACCAGTGACGCTGTAGAGTGGTCTCAGGTGATGGTCTACCAAGTCGCTGATGTCGGGCCGTCCAGCCGAGTTAATTCCGAGTTTCGCTGATGCTTCAATTAATTGGCGTACCTAAACGGATGGCTGAAGTTAAAGCAATTCAAAATAACAACTGCTGTCGAGTACCAATGCACGGGAGTGGCAGAAGCGGACACTTGGCGGGCGCCGCTTCAGTTGAGAAAAAAATGTATTGGAGGAGAGCTGCACAGGTATTTTCAGCATGAGAACATCTTTTACGTGTACTAATATGGTAGAGCACGCCGTCGCCTTATCGAGTGGTTGTTTGGCAGATATTTTGTTCAGTGTTCTTAGTCTCACTCGATAAAGATGCCGACCAAGTCCCCACGGAAGGTTTCTGTGTGCCGTCACCGACGGCGCTGCGTATGCAGCGACGATACGGCTAACGAATGCGCATGCGCAGATCAGTACATAATGCGGCCTGTCTTACGGGCACACGCACGCATCAAATCACAACGTACGCCCGTTACTCCGTGCGTTGCGGGATGCATTGACATGGGGAGCGCTGGCTTCGGAAAGAATACCCCTCGCCGCTGCTTTCTCCGACGCAATAGCTTGCTCTACATAGTGGCGTTCTCTTCTATTACACTCGCTCTCGCCGACACGACCATGTACACGCGCATACGCTTTGACTTATTGTCACTAGATGGCGCCACTGTGCACATCGCTCGTTGCAGATGCTGTGGCGCGGCCAAATAAAGGTGTGCTGTTCGCGACGTTTGTAGCACACGCAACGCAGTGAGCGATGCCTGCGCTCATTTACTACGTACGCCCAACTAAAGGTGTCAAATGCTGCCGCAAGTGTGTATTTTGTTTCATAATACGTTTTATTGTTACGCTACAGGATGGGCCACCAGGCCCCCCTGCACCCCACCCGGATGGGCCAGCTACACATGCACCTCCCTCCGGCGAAACGACCCCGAGCAGGGCATCTGGCCTTTTCGACGGACTGTTTCAGTTTCTTATTGGCATTGGAATAAGCTTAGGCTGTGTAGTCCTTGGGGCTCGGCACCAGAGATGGATGTTCATCTAGTCCTCATTCCCTTCCCGCCTCCGCCTGTGAGATGCCTTTTAACGCCGGTACAAAAGGAGGGTTTTTTTTGAAGGTCAAGAGACAACCTCAAGGTGGCTGCTCTTGATGAGTGCTGGCAACAGCTGAGACTTTCGCTGGATCTTTTTCGTGTTTTTGTGCTTTCTTTGTGCTTTGTCTTTAAATAAAGTTGTTCTGTGACCGATTTTGGTGGCTATCTCCTGATGATTTATTTACCAAAATGTCGACGCTGGACAATATTTGTGGTGAGATGGAGGGAGAGTGGTTGATATCGTTGCTCGCCCGAAGGGTCTGAGTCTGTATTTATACAGGGATTTAAATGTTATTGCAGCCTTTCTTTATAAAGTCCTCCATGGCAAGATAATGGATGCATGACGCACACTATACCTTGTTTTGTCAATCGAGGTCATCGCTAGTGATAGTTCGTTCGTATGGGAAGGATTGTGAACATCAGAGAATAATCAAAATTTACGAGATCAGATGAGCAAGTCACCGGCCACCTTTGGTCAAGATGTGAGAAATACAACACCATGCTCGATACAATACACTGGAGATGGCAACCAGAAGCTAGGCGCCCATATAACGCACAAGTTACACACAGCAGCCAGATCGTTTGTAAAGAATACAGCGCCTGGCAAGGATTAGATTACCAACGCGATTATAAAACTTAATGAGAAGCAAATTCTGACGTTAACGAATTTTATCTACAAACACTGGGACCAAAGAAGAGGTGCCCAGCAATGAATATACTTTGATCTCACAATGATCCGCACACCAGGCAAACCACCTAGCCTGGACAATCTGCCAATTTTGGTGCCCTCTTGCGTTGGGAAGGTTCGTGAAACGTTATCAAGACAAGACTCTGGAAGACAATCAGCTGTTTCTGGACGCCATGTTCGGCTTCAAACCCATGCTCTGTACACAGTCCTACTGCAGCTCAAGGAGACTCATATAGAATAACACAAAACTGTAGAGCACAGTAAGATGTGTTGTCGGCCTAGTTGGTGCAGCACTTCAGACATCTTATACTAGCGCGAACAAAAACACACACAAGACAGGGTACAGGACGAGCGCTAACTGCCAACTGTTTATTGGAAGGAAAGAGGAACGTAGAGAGATGGTGGAACTGCACCCTTAGCCAGTTGCTCAAACAAACAGGAACGAGAAAGGCTGTGCATACCGCCAATCATGGCCTGACGGTGTTGGGAGACGTGGCTATCCCTGAGAAGATTTCTAGTGTGCTGAAGAAAGGACCAAAATATAGTTATGAAGCTTCAGTACAAGCCCACGAATTGCTGGCGGTGAATCGAGGTGTGGCCAGGAAAAGCAGATGGAGAGAACCAGCAGAGGTGCCTTTTAGAAGGCGTGGATACTCTGTCGAGATCGGTTGGCCTGCCTTCTTCCGCAAGAATGCGACAAGAAATGAGAGCTGTGGTTCGCTTCTTCAGGCAAAATGACCTACAACTGATGCAGGCTGACAAGGAGGGAGGATTTGTCGTTGTACCCACCGGTATCTTCAATATGAAGGCAATTGAAGCACTAAGGAAGAACTTTAGACAAGTCAGGAGCAGCGTTACAAGAGTAAAGAGCAAGGCGGAGCGATTGTGCAAAGACTTGGGCCTTTCACAATTGTCAGCAGCGATTGGCAAGTGTAAATCTGACTCGTTAAGTGTATTTTTTACAGCAAAGACTCACAAACCGGATATTCCGTTTCGAACAATTGTCAGTGAAAAGGGCTCTTGGCAGATCCAGGTCAGTCGGTTCCTTCTTAAACAATTGAAAAAGCTGCAGGTAACTGACCCTTTCGTCACAAAAAGCTCGAAAGATGTAACAGAGTACCTGGGGCACAACCAATCAATCGGGTTCGCGTTTTCAGTGGATGTCGTAGACCTTTTTCACTCCATACCACACGCGGATTTATTCGCATCGGTAAGGGCATGTGTGGAAGAACATGGAGAAGTGTCGTTCCAGAATTCTGTAGGCATGTCATTAGATGATTTTATGACTGTTCTGGAATTTCACCTCAGCAGTACCTTTATTTCATTTGACAAAGAGCATTATCTGCAACGCCGCGGCATTTGCATTGGTTCATGCGTAGCACCAGTACTAACCAACATCTTTTTGTCGCATATTGACCAGTCATTGATGACAGCCCTAGATGGCACCAAGATTTTAAAAGTGTTCAGATACGTGGATGATTTTCTAGTTCTGTTGAGCAAAAGCCAGGCTATGACGTACCAGGATACGGTGAATGATGTTTTAAATCAGTTTAGGCAGCATGGCAAAGGTTTAACATTTACCCATGAAATGCCTTCGAAGGACTGCCTACAGTTTTTAGACATCCGCATGATCATTTCGAACAGCAATGTTTGCTGGTTGTATCACCCCAGAGTCCAGAAGGGTCTGTTGCCCTATAGTTCGGCACACTCGAAAATAGTTAAGAGGGGGATTGTCGCTCTGTGCCTGGAATCCGCCCTCATGAAGTCGTGTCCGCACAAAATGCAGGAAAGTTTTAATGATCAGGTGGACAGGCTTTCTTCTGCCGGTTTCCCCTGTGCGATCGTGGCGGCTGTGGCTGAGACATTGCTGCAAAAGATAAAGGGAAAAGCGCGGCAAAGGGCTGAAAGCAAAGGTAAACCTATAGTCATGCCGTACGTGCACAAGGTGTCGCACAACTTGAAGAAGGTGGCGGGGAGGTACAAAGTGCCGATGGTGTTTTCAGCAGGTTTCAAAATGGCAAAGCTATGCCCCCGTATCGCCAAACAAGGAGCAAAGAAGAGCGGCTGTGGCAAGAAACATGCTAGGCCCTTTGCGGAATGCGCCATCGGAGTTGTCTACGAGATACCATTGTCTTGTGGAAAGGTGTATGTAGGCCAGACTGGACGCTGCGTGAACGATCGTGCGCGGGAACATGACTTATCATTAACAACGGGGGAAGGTTCTAATTTGGCTAAGCATTGCGTGTCCTGTATGGGTTGCCAGCCTCGGCTGTATGAGATTAGGATTCTTGGCAAGAGCCGCAATTCACTCGCACGTGAAATCATGGAAGCGTACTTTATAAAGATAAGAGGGACTGACTGTATCAGTGAGTCTTCTGTAGTGCTCTACAGCAGTGAAGTATCTTTCCTCGATAATATGATCTGAAATGAGTATTCTATTGTCCACTGTTTGTAACCTTCTTCGGACGACTTGTCTTTGGTATTAGTGGCGTTTTTTATATTTTTATATGTAGATTTTACCTTGTTTATTTTTAGATTTTGACTACTTTTGCTTCGTGTACATGACACTGCCTTTGCTACGAGATATTGACTGCTATTGCTACAAATGTTTTTTGTTAGTTACCCTTGGGTTTGGTTTTGTACCTTGGTCTTACCTTGTTGGTTTTTTTGTTAAAATGCTTTTGTTACCTTGTTGTTTGTTCTGGTTTTTTGCGGCTTTTTGTTAGACTGCTTTTGCTTTGCTATGTACACTGCTTTTGCTACGAGGGATTGACTGCTATTGCCTCTTTACTAGTTACCTTTGGTTATTACCTTGTTGTGAGCTCTAATTTTTACGTTGTTTGGTTTTGAATGCTTTTGCTTCAAGTCTTCACACTGCTTTGCTACGTTTGACTGTTGTTAAGATCTGTATCGTTTATTTATCGCTTCCTTGTTGTGTTTATTCACACATGCCTAGGCTTGTCATTGATGAATTTTGGTACCGGGTGGGGTGAGTGCGATTGGGGCTATGAACACCTCAGTGGCCGAGGGTTTAAATATACGTTCCTCTTTCCTTCCAATAAACAGTTGGCAGTTAGCGCTCGTCCTGCACCCTGTCTTGTGTGTGTTTTTGTTCGCGCTGCTATAAGATGTCTGAACTGTAGAGCACCATACTGGCCACTGATCAGAAAACCGTATTTGATATTAGCCACGAAACTATACTGAGGAAACTCTGAGCAACAAATTGAGAAAGGAAGACCTTCGGCAATGTCAAGGCATTTCTAACGGACAGAACAGCCACCTTTGGGATTAATAACATACGGTCAGAAACGCGAAACACAAGGGCACACCACAAGAATCAGCTATATCTCCAATACTGTACAACATGATCATAATAGGGACAACGACATGAGTCAGGAACATACAACACAGAGAACATGTAATCTACGCAAACGATGTAACAGTGAGGATCCAGAAGGGTTCTACCGGGGAAGAGAAGGATGGTTGCAACTCGCTAATTTGAACATTTCGCGCGCTTTATAGCGGAACGCAGTGCTCACCGGAGAAGTCGCCACACATAAGATTACACTCTACCAGGTACAAACCATTGGACACCAACGTAAACACCCGATTCGTCATACGAACAAAATGGGAGTAACAGGGCTATGGGCAAAAGAAGGGAAGCGCGATAACAAGATCAGATCTCTTACTACTATGACCAACCAACTCTCCAGTTTAATAAGCTAGATAACAAACAAAAAAAGGGGGGTCAAGGAACAAGGCGTAATAGGGATAGTGACAGCATTCGTCATGCCGCGCTTTGCCTAATGTCCCCCATAACCAGATACAACCAAGACGGAAAAGAACAAGATAAACGCGCTAGTAAGGAAGGCATACAAACAGGCTCGAGGATTACTACCATAGGCCTCTAAAAGCAAGGTTGACGATCTGAGAATAGGTACCGTGCAGGAGTAACTCGCGATGCGACGCGCGCGCCCCTCGCGGCGGGAAGAACAGTTTGGTAGGGAGACGTGCGCCCGGCCGTGCAGCGGAGACGCGGCTATCTGCGGTGCGTGGGGCGCATTCGCCGTTCGTTCTTTCGATTCATGGCATTCTATGATCACAAATAAATTGCTAGGTTGCAGTCCTTGGATTGCTGCTTTTGCACACATTTTCACTGGCCTGATAAAATATTTTTCGCGTCACCGAATAAGCTTTACGAAGCGAAGCGACGCTAAGTGTGAATCGCTGCCTTCCAACGAGCAGTGAGCTGGCAATTATGCCCGGGTATTGCCGCGTCCAGATTTACCGGGAAGCATTTTTCCCGAAAGAGGACACACTATACCTTCACCTGCATTAGCATCCTTTCTCAAACCGCAAAAAAAATAATATTCAAAGAAATTGGGCAACTCATAGGCAACAGCACTACTGCGACCGCCGTGCGCGCCCAGTCGGCCGCGCCCGTGGATGCAGTTGTTGATTGCATAATTTTTATTTATGCTGTCCTGTGGTCTATATTTCCCTGTCTATGATAGCTTGTATAAGCACCAGTACAATGCAGAGAGTAATCAACAGGAATGGAGCGTTTTAATGGCGCATTTACTATGTCTTGCGCATTAGTTTTGCGAATTTACCTTGGCAACTTTTTTTTTTGCTTGCTTGCTTGCTTTCATTATTTTTTTCCTCCCTCTCAGCTCGCTCCTTTTTTTCTTTTCCTTCGCTGTCCGCTTCGCATTCCTCTGTAGATGTGATTCAGGAGGTGCCATTCCATACGCTTTATTCATTTAGTTGTGTTAATGACATTTCGATGTCTACTGAGCTGTCGAACCTCGAATGATAAGCTGTTTCTCATGCGATACTGCTCAATCGAGACTGTAGTAAAAATTAAGTAAAAAAAAATAAATGTTATTTATTTCTTTTTTTTTTTACTTATTCGTGGACGCTCTGAACAGATCTTGCATTCATTACATGCCATCTCTCTCCAAAGAAGTTGTCGCCACCTGTTACCTTCCCCCGTCAAAACTTAATTTCGTGGCAGAGGACTTGAAAGTACCGTTAAAGAGGCATTAAGGATCGTTAAAAAAAAACGAAAGAAAACTAGCATTCAAGTCGGGATGAGGCAGCACGTTCTTTCGACGAAAAAGAAAATCAGGCATGGTACAATTCTGACATGTGACAGAGAGGAAGACATGCATGTGTGTTAGAAACTGTAGATCGTTTGTGCAGTGCTGTAAGGAAGTTTCTATTCTCATATATCTGTGTCCCTGTATCAGCGACCGCGTGCCATCTGCCATCTTTACCTTTATCGTCGAGAAAAGGGGCAACCGCCTCACCAGAAAACAGCTAAAGCTCTTCAAAATCCTCTTGCGTAATATAAGTGTCTGCGGCATTTTCAGGCTCGGGTAATCCCGTTTTCAGGTTTTCAGGCTTGTCGCTTTTTTTAAGGTTTTTTTTCTCTTCAACTACAGCTTTATTTATTCCTATTCTTCTCCCATACTCGTTCCGTCCTTCTCGGCTGCTCGATTCCCCGCAGCTTTCTTTTTTTTTTCTCACCCACCCCAGCTTGGGACGTTCGAGCTGGCCTTTGTGAAGCTGTGCCACACTTGGGAGGAGGGGCATTCGCCACAAATGTTTTTTTGTATTTTTCTACATTTTCACCGTGTTTTTTACGCCCCCCACCCTCCCACCCCCTTTGTTTTTTGTTCGGCCTTTTTCAACTACGCGCGCTTCTCCTGTCGTCTTCCGTTTCGCGTGTTTCCAGGCTAGAAATAAACGCCCAGCGGGCGGCCAGGGCTCGTCCTTGTCTATGCGTCTTGTGTCGTGTGGCTCTCGCATTGTTTGTGCTTCGCTACGTCGCTCGAGCTGGCTGAAACTGCTACCATTTCGCTGCGTAGGCTTCCTTTTTAAAGCGCGCGCCCTGCCCAGGCGGCCGCGCGTCTCCCTATCAAACTATTCCGGCGCTCACTCGTGGCGCTGCCTGTTCACCGAGAGTGCTGCCCCCTGGGTTTCTGCACGGTGCCTATAGACTGTACCTTCGAAAAACACCACGTACTCCCTGGTCAGAAGATTTAACAGACCAAAAAGGGCCGTGCTCTCCTTACGAAATTCGGGTACTCCCTTGCAGACGACAATCGCTCGCAAACTACAAATACCGCGCGCTATTGTCGTAATATAAGGAAATATTCGAGTTTCGTAAGGAGAGCACGGCCCCTTCTGGTCTGTTTAATTCTTCCGACCTAGAAGCCGAGGATAGCTTCGCTAAGTTCTTTGAAGGTAAAGTGTATTTCTTTGTCACCTGTCAATAATTTAGGTTAATAATGATGCACCGCTAATGGTGCGCACACTCCCAGAAACCTTTAGAGTGAGGATGGTAGCTGTCTTGGTCTCAAAGGATATTTACTCGACTTGCGTGGCAAGCTCAGCCAGAAGTCAGCTGCCTGTAGTGAGATAAGGGGGTGGTCGTTTGGTGCCCAGCTTTCGCCTTTTCAAGTCAGTATAAGGGTTGGAGTCAGAAGTAACAAACAAAAACAAACTTTATACACAGCAACAAACGACACAGACGAATACGCACTAACACTGAAAATACACAGACACGAGGTTCACAGAAAGGCAATGCAAAACATGCAACAATAGAGGTTTTAAAATAAACATAGAGGTTTTACAACACTCATGAATACACGAGAAAGTAAAATAAATAAACACCAAATTGTTCACCGGCCACTGTCGCTGACCGAAGTCCGAATAGCCACGATGTGGCCGCCATGACGAGCGCCGCTCCCTCGCAGATCAGTGGGCTTGCCGAGAAGCGGGCTGAACCCAGGCCGATTTTACAATATTTCCGCTATCTGTCGCCAGGTGACGCTGCTCAGAGGACCCTACCGTTGATAGAACGGAATCACGCAGCTCAGATACTGCTTGTGACGCAACCTCAACAAAGAGGGTGCGCCGCGTCTGTCTGTTACGACGCGCCAAGGCTGGCGCGCACATACATGTAACTTCGCTTGTTCAAGCGTCCTCTTTTCCTCCCACCGAGTTGCGCGGCTCGGTTGCTTAGGCGCGGCCGAAATTTCTCGAGACAACTAGCATCTGCTGGTCGGGTCAGTCTCCATCGCGGCCGAGTTAGGAGGAGGCGGATTCACGCTGACGCTTGCAAGGCTACGATCTCTCCTCGCGTGGAGAAGACTTTTCCCGAATGCGCTGGAACGCTCGACGAAGCTGTCGTGCTGTTGTAATAAACCGATTTCGTGACACTGCCCCTCCCTTAAAGAATATAGTCTTAAAATATTCCCAAACACATGAAACTCGCGCACATGCATGCGCTCACAAACAATATGGGGAAAATGAGCGCAAAAATTGCACAACTTTCACAAACTACAATGAAATATTTTTACATACATACATTGATGTACAGGGATGTTCCCAAACAGCATTTTAGCAAGCCAGTACTTCAAAACGCATCAGATATGGTAACAAACAAGCACACGGCCTTCAAAATCAAGGCATTCTTTCGCCGATATTTCAAAACGCGACTTCTATCGTCTGTTTGGAGAAGACTGGTTTCTTTTCACATTTCAGGTACGCGATGTGTCTTTCTGAAAAAAAACAACAACAAAACATTGACTTTTTTTACTTCGTGCTTCCTGCTCTTTTTCCTACTCTATTTTGAGCTTCATGTCGGCCGTCTAGTTTCTTCTCGGCTTGTGCTGGTCTTTTTGCGCTTGCGCTTCATGTCCTTCAGTCGCTTCTTCTCTCCACCTGCCTAGGCAGGGCCCAATTCTTTTCTTTTCATTTTCGTTTTCTTTCGCACTGCTGGCGAAGGCACGTTCGCTGCGCTTTCACATGCATAGTCAGAACATTGTTCTCTTGATCAACCATCTTATTGAGAATAACTTTGTTCATCCTTAATTCTTTCAATTTTCTTTCTTTTCTTTAAGACCTTCTTAGATAACGGCTAATGTTCCACCTTTAACTCATTCATCTCGCTTTTATTTACCTTTTGTTCCTCAAAATTTCGCTTGAACTCTTTCATCGCTGTGGAGCTCTCGCTTTCTTCCGTCTCTGAATCCTGGACCTCGTGATCTGTACTGTCATCTTCATCTAAGCTTTTGTGCTCCCTGTTCTTTGACAGATCCTCATCTCGGCCAGTAATGCACTCAGACATGGAGTAATCTAACGTGGAGCTAGTATCCTGCCCCTCTTCATCTTCAGGCGACGGGCACATGCATGAGCCTTCTGGCTGGACACTTCTTTCGCAGCTTATGCGCAACTTGTCCTCTCGGAGGGTGCATTCTTAGTCTCCTGAGAAATCTTAGCTCGAAAAAAGTCCTCTCTTTCTGAAATTTATGTTGCAGGAACGAGCTGTTCCACAACCTTACTCTGACTTCTGTAGCTAGTTTCCACAGCACCTGTGGCTGTCAACGAATCAATCGCTTCCCTGTACCTCCTAATATGGGCAAAGGTAACATCAATAGGCTCGGTGATGCCCTTAAATCGCTGAATTTCAACCAAATTCTTCAGAAGAACATCTCTCTGTTAGAAGAAGTATATTTCTTTCTCTAACATGCGCTTGTTTCGTTCTCTCTTTCGTTCTGCCTGCTCAGAAAAGAAAGGACTGGTCAGCGCCCGTCCTGTGTTTTCTTCCTGTGTATTTTATGCAGCGCTGAATATCATTTTACGAAACCATGCTTCACCAACTAGCCCAGCAAAGTGTTTTGTTAAGCGAATTTTCTTCTATTCTTGGCCTTCTTTTATTGTTTCATACGTCAAACCCGACACCTTGAACATTGTGAGTGAATAGCAGTCAGTATCTGCAGAGCGAGGTTCCTCACCTTCTGTCTCAAGAAAACACTGGTCAGCGCCCGTTCCGTGTTGTCTTACAGTCTCCGCGTCTATAATGTAGCGCTGAATATCTTTTTTTACGAAACCATGCTTCAACAATTAGCCCAGCAACGTGTTTTATTAGGCGAACCCTACGTGGCCTAAGAGAAAACCAGCATCTGTAACCAACCCTACGCCTTGCTTATCGGCAAAATCTTGCTCCGATGTAAACGACTACGTGATTTAGTTTGCCTGTCTTGCTGGCGTTGCGAGTGTCGATATTTTACTGAAGCTTTCCTGTTAAGAAATAATAGGCAGTGGCTTCCCTCAGCTAAGCGAGGATATACAAAGCGAAAGCAGTAGCAGTGGATGAGAGCTAGTCGCTTCTCTGCACTTTTCTTCGCACCTTCTTCATCGCCGCCTTGCGTTGTTGGTTCGATAGTTTTTCTTTTCGCTCTTCGGGAGTTTCCATCACTCGTTAAGCTCTCTGAGCCTCATTTTTCGTAGGTGCCGCTTCCTAACGGCGAGCGATGTTAGCAGGATGAGTAGATTCGGCTTGTAGGCGAACATGGCGAGCGCTCACACTAAGCGTTGTTGCCTGCTGCATGGCATAGCACTGCAGACTCGCCGCAATCCTCAGCATGTAGATAGGCCTTAGCAAGCGAGCAGCTGCTCCACGGCTTATATCTACCGCTGTGGCGCAGCAACTGCGCAGTGAGGCGCATGGCTATGTGATTACGTCACGCGTGGCACTCCGCGGAAACCGGCGATATGTTACGGTACGAATGAAGTCGGCGAGGTCTGTGAAGAAGCATGTGTACGATGTAGAAGATGCGTTGCAGCAGAAAATGGAGCGCTGCCCGCTCCGTGGCCGCAAGATACCTTTTGACCTTCGATGTAGATGCTCCTCCGCTACCATATTTGCGAATAAGCGGGTGGCGAGCTGGCCACGCGCTGCGAGACACGTGCTTTAAAGTTGGCTGAAAGTCAAACTTCGGCGTGCACAAAACACGCCCCAGCTGGCCCACTGAAGCTTTCGCTTCAAACCTTGGTGGGCTACGCAATAGAAAAAACATACGGGCTTTGTAGGGTGGGTTTCTTGCAGCTTCCCACCTCCATTTTGTCAAAACAGAATGAGCCTTGTACTCTCGGTTCGGGGCTTACGGCAGCATTAGCGCCACGTCTCGAAAGATCGATAGATATGTGAATTTATTGAAAGGAATGGCATAGAGGTTTGCCGCAATGATTCAAATCTGCCCTGCTACACCGCACAGGCGAAGGGGAAGGAGAGAAGAAAGAAGATCATGGGTGACGATGTGGGAGAAAGCATATGAAATATATGCACAGGCGCGGCAGCTTGTTTCACAGCGCGAAAGAAGTCCGGTGGCGCACAAAAAACGGCAAAGAGCACGCCCTGCCTGGACACCCTTTCCCTTGTCCTGCTATGCGCCCTGCAGCAGTTTCTCTGACAGAGGCCTCTTATCCAAACGCTTCAAGGAAGCGGCTAGCACACCTTTTTCGATGCATACGCTGGATACCCCAATAATATATGGTCCACAGTCTCTGGGATACCACAAGTTGAACACTCCAGCAAATCCATATGTCCAATTAAATGCAACTACTTGCGCGTGAAAGCCACGTTTAAACGAAGTCTATATAGACCGTTTAAACGTGGCTTTCCTGATGACGCGGAATATTAACCGGAACACAAACTTTCAATGTTCGATCGAGCCTTCTTAGACGGTTGTGTCGGGCGTCTGGCTGGGCCCAATGAGATGCTGTAGCATACTTCATACAACTGGTAAGAAGACACGTCGTATCCCCTCTTGGAATAGGCGCAGGTGTTTGGAGGCCATTGATGAGTGCGCTTTTCGTTCCAACATTACATGTTGTCTTTCAGCTATCTGAAATATTTTACCCCTTCCGTGCTGATGAACTGATGAATGGTATAGGTGCTTCAGCATCACCACGAATTTTTCACAAAACTTTTCTCTTTTTAAAACAATTATCTAGAGACGAGAGCGAACACCACTGATCCACTGTTCTACCTGCACGGTTTCTTCCTGATCTTCATGTACTGCATTTCCTAGGAGGCAGTCTGTATGGTCTGTACATTGGCACTGTCGTCGCCAGACCTTCCTTAATGCTCTCTTTAAACCCTGATGAGTGTAGCATAAGCTTAAAGTTTTGATGTTTCATGCACATGCAAACAGCGTGCGTGCCACGTCCCCTTCCTAAAACTCAGTGTGTTGGGCAAAGGCTAGCCAAAGACGAAAAACTATAAAGCTTGAATTGTTCCATTTTTGATACAGCTCTTTGAAGTAATGTAATAATAATCGCTTGTGGTGATCATGAAGCGCATATTTCTTACTTAGAAGGCAGTGGTACGAATCTATGTCTTCTTCGTAGACCTGCACCACAAACAATTCTTCTTCGGTGTGGGGGAGGTCAAGTTTTTAAAGTTTACCCGATGGCGAGCCAAGTACTCTATTCTCTGATCGTACTCTTAGTGCTTCCCATTCCTGGCACTCGGACGCTCCAATAAAAAAGGTAGAAATTTATTACGCGACAATGATTTTGGGTAAGGGCTATTATATGGATCTTCACTCGTTCTTTTTCATTAGCATACTTCTATTCATTGTCGATCATTAGAGACATGCAATCGCTCATGACGAACTCGCCACTAACTTCAGCTTGCCATGTAGATAGCTTGAGGCGTAGACATAAAGGCGCCCCTCTCTTTTCACTTTTCAGAAGTTCAATAGCCTTCCTTTTCGCGTGCGTTTACCGAACATTTTGCCTTCGTACGTTGTTCAGGCGACTCTCTCTTATGTCCATTAGCGCATCACTGACTTCCGCGTCATAGCGGTCGCAGTGCTTCGCGCTGTCTTGCACTGCTGGGTTTGAAGCCTCAACTTCCCGCATACTAGGGTATCGCATTTTGCATTTCTGACAGAGCCGCCACTCTTCTGGAATGAGCCCCAAAGAAGGTTTCGGTCTGCGAGGGTCGTTGTGATCATCACATCACCCCGATGTTTTCTGATGCACCCAGAAAAGTGATTGCAGCACTGCGGCGAAGCCACTCTTCTCGGAGTCTGTTGCACTTCTTCATACTCATCACGAACAGCGAATACAGCTAAGTAACAATATAATTGACTGATACCTTGAAAGTAACTATATATCATATTTTTGTTAGGAACACCTAACTAAGCAACAGATGATTGAACACGACTGTATAAGAGATTTTTGGTCCAGCAGGACTGCGAAGGCTACTATAGGAAAACTGAAGTCTGTGTTCACCCTTCTGTTGTTTTTTCGTTTTTTACACTTGTACGGCAATAAGTCTTGTATGTATTCGTATTATACCCATCACGAAAGTGAGCATGACAGAGAAGTGTTTTTGATTGATTTTAAAAGTGTCTCACTGTAATGCTGCCGAAACTGTATTCGGAGGGAAGGCCTCGTCAGGCTAGCAGCCTTTAGCCTTCCCTTCGATTTTTCCTGCACAGGAAAGAAACCAAATAAATTATCAAATAAACTATCAAAAGTCGGAACGCATACCGCTGGGATACAGGGTCACGTGGCAGGGGCATTGTTATCCCCTTTTCTATTCAACGCTGCGCTCATCACGCTCCCCAAAAAGATTGACGCCATACATAATATTAGACACACCATATATGCTGATGACGTCACGATGTGGACTAGTCAGGGATCAGACGGGCAAATCGAGGAAGCCCTACAAGAGGAGGCGGACGTCGTGGACGTCCAAGCCCGTTGGGCAGGATTGGGATGCTCCCCACAGAAGTCGGAAGTGTTGGTCATCCGTAAAAACGGCTTGCAAAACAAAGCCGAACAAGATACATCTAGAAATCCAGGGAAAAGAATTACCTGAGGTTGAAACGATATGGGTGCATGGTGTGTTTATACAATCCGACAAGTGCAACAAGGTAACGCTGGAAAAGTTGTCGACCTCGATCCAACAGACTATACTGCTAACTAAGCACGTGGCGAATAGGCGACAAGGTATGGGAGAGCGCGACGCATGTCGGTTCGTTCAGGCTTTTGTCGTCATTCGGCTCGCGTATGCTACCCCTACCTGGACCTCAAACAGGCCGACAGCGAAAAGTTGAATTGTCTGACAGGCCTACAAAGCGGCTTTCAGTCTCCCCAGAAGCACATCCACCGCGAGACGTCGGTTACTAGGTGTCCACAGCACCCTTTATAAGAGCTCGTTCAAGCGCAATTGACATTGCAAGAGCAGCGGCTCTGGAAAACTGAGGCGGGGCTATGTATCTTGAGAGGCTTACGTATAGGGGCGAGGACCCTTCAAGTCAGGAGATCTTGCCGGTAGAGATGCGGGAACGCTCTCGGATCAAACCGCTCCCCAAGGACATGGTAGCGGATCACGCCGAATGTCAGAGGAGGGCCAGGGCGAAGACGTTAGGGAAAAAGTATCAAGCGGATGATAATGCCGTGTATGTTGATGCGGCAAAATAAACATTACAGGAAAGGAGGCTTTCGCTGTGAGCGTGGTCAGCATCTCCCGCAGAGTAGCAGCTACGGTGGTCACGGGCTGAGTAGAAGAAGCAGAAGAGGCCGCAATAGCCATAGGAATTGCTTAAAACAGAACCAGCATCATTCTCAGTGATTCCAAAAACGGCCCTTCGCAATTTCGCCAGGGGTTTTATCTCCGCCACTGCATTCAAAATTCTTAGCCTGTTGCCAAAACATAGGAACGCAGTGGATCTCGTATGGGTACCGGCTCACTCGGGCGTCCCGGGAAACGAGGCCGCTCACCAATATACTCGAGGTTTTGTCAGCCGAGATAGTGAGGGGATCTCGGACGCGGGTAACCGACGGGGTGAGTCACTGGATACTTACCAGGCCATTACCACTTATTACAAAGAGCTCAGGGCGAGCCTGTCTCCTCCGCACGCTTCGCTCAGCCGAGAAGAGGCTACCACGTGGCAGCCGCTGCAGAGGACGTTAAAACAGAAGCTTGGGAATGTTGGTAATCCTTGTTGTCTTCCTTCGTCCCTGTCGTTTTCTTTTTCGCGCTGTTCTACACACTGCAAATGACATATGACAAAATCTTTCCGGACATACTAAATCCGTAACGCCAACTGTGCGGCGAGCCTGCCACCTTAGACTATATAATCTGGGACGGCGCGGATGATCCGTCTCCGGCAGATATAATACCGTCTTCCTCGCTGGAACACTGGGATACTGTTCTCGCCAGTCGGGACCCAGACCTCCAGTCCCGGGCCACGGCAAGAGCGCAAGAGATCGCTGACAGACTTGGACTGCCGGCCATCTGGAGCAACTGAATGCAGCTCAAGGCAAATCCATCTAAATAGCTGACGAATAAAGTTTTCTCTCTCTCTCTCTCTTGAAGTTCCCGCAGGGGGCATCTGCTAAAGCAGAAGTTTGCGTGTTGTGTGCGAACCCACGGACCCCGAGCGCCCACGCTTAGCCGTGCGTGGCATCGCCGTGTCTGGGGAAAAGGGGATTCTGGTGGTTGAGCCGATGCTGAGTGTCCGGACCTTTAAGGCCCCTCGGCAGAGGCAACACACCACTTTAGCCCACGCTTCCCATAGACGGCACCTCCGGGCTGACCCACCCGGGGGAAATCGGCAGTCGCCTTTTCCTGTCCTCCCCTCTATCTTTCACTTTCCTATTTCCTTTCTCACAACTCTCCTGTCATCTCCTCTTTTCTCGTTTTTTCCCTATTCCAGGCGGCTAGGGTTAACCTTGTGTGGCTAACCACCCTGCGTTACGCCATATTTGGTTATAGTCGGGGTGTACGGCTGGCGTGAGCAAGACCTTACAAGCTCTTGTCCCGTCCCCTTGTTGGGCTTCGTGGTGGGTGGCCGCCACCTGGCCGAAGAGACAATTTTTTTTATGGCTTCTTCTCTACCTTCAAGTGATCGTTCCCGAAAACGGGGGCGCACCGATGAAACAGCAAAGTTTTCCCCAAAGCATGCCACCAACTTTCCACGTTTCCATGTTATCCATAGTTAAGACACCGAAAAATCAGCTAGACTGATTACACCATTTCTGGTTGCCAAGACACTAACCGAGGCAATTGGCCAAGGCTACATAGTGAAAAACCTACCGAATGGCAACCTTCTCTTGGAAGTTTTATATAATCATCAGTTCGAGAAACTCTCCAAAGTGACATGTTTTGGAAACTGCGCAGTAACTATCTCCCAAAACCGTTCATTGAACACAGTGAGTGGAGTCATTTCCGACTATGATCTAAGGTACTTGAGCGAAAAACTGCTCGAAGGACTAAAAGACCAGAATGTTACTCAGGTCTATAGAATCAAAATCAGGCGAGATAACAAAGAGACCCCGACCAAGCACATAGTTCTTACCTTCGCATCGAGCACACTGCCCGAAGATGTAGAGGTGGGGTACACAACGATAAAACTAAAACCATACATACCAAACCCACGTCGCTGTTTTAAGGACCAAAAGTATGGCCATGGCTCGCAGACCTGCCGAGGCCAACTCACCTGCGCAAAGTGTGCTTCACACGAGTATCCCGAAGAAAAATGTCAAGTTGAAACATCTCGTTGCATAAACTGTGAGGGCAGCCATGCAGCTTACTCACGCACATGCCCAACCTGGAAACTAGAAAAGGACATTCTCACATTGAAAATCCAAGAAAACTTAACTTACAGGGAAGCGCGAAAGAAGCGTACCTCTTCTCAGAATCCTTCATACTCTGCTGTGACTCAACAGGGGGAAGCATCACAGCAGTCTTTGACACTCGCCCAGGCCACACATGGTGAGCCGCGGACAGGGCCGTCCGCCCCCAAGGTGGATGGAGGTAGTGCTACTCCACCACCTTCAAAGCAGGCTGCGCGGACCGACAGCATCAATGCCCCCCCGCCATGGCGAGGCCTAACCCAAATACTTCGGTGCATTCTGCACAATTGTCCGGAACGTCCGAGGACGCAATGGACACGACAAATGATGATCGTCCTGGGCCGTCTACATCAGGGAGGCGGCTGAGCTCACTGGAGAGAAACAGAAAAGAAATAGCCCAAATCACCGGGCCAGAAAAAACTGTCTTTCTACTTTTCGTCATAAAAAATGACGTTTTTAGTCGGGTGGAACTGTAGAGGGCATTTAAATAACTATTGTGATATAAAAGACATTCTTGATTCACTCTTACCTGTAGCATTGTGTCTACAGGAAACTAATCTCGGTCCACAACATACAAACATACAAAAAAAATACAATGTTTTCCGCCGCGACCGAGAGCGGGTCAACCGGCTCTCTGGTGGCGTTGCCATCGTAGTAAACAATAATGTTGCAGCTTAAGAACATAAACTTATCACTCAGTTTGAAGCGGTGGCAGCCACCATATTTTCATTCAAAACAGTGACTGTTTGCTGCGTGTACATTGAAAAACACAAAACAATAACACACCATGATTTAGAAGACCTTTTAAATCAACTACCGGAGCTGTACGTGTTAGTTGGAGATTTTAACGCGCATTCCCCCTTTTGGGGAAGCGAACAAAGCGACGCACGAGGACAGATTATTGAAGATATTACTTTATCTAACAATATCTGTTTATTAAACACGGGAAAACCAACCTATTGCTCTTCGAGCACAGGAACGATGAGTGTTTTAGATCCATCATTTTGTTCATCTTCTGTTTTTAACGATCTTAAATGGGAAGTTTTAGATGATCCATATGGGAGCGATCACCTACCAACATTAATCAGCCTAACATCATCACCAAACATCATTCCAAGGAAACCACCGCAATGGAAGGTTGAATTAGCTGACTGGCTTCTTTTCCAATCTAAAGCTAGCCTAGAAAAAGTCTTCTCGGAAGAGCTCAGCGCAGATGAAATAAACGAAAGGTTTACAAACTGTATAATAAATGCAGCACGCTTGGCTATCCCACAATCCTCCGGAGTTGCGCGCCAGAACCATAAGGCTTGGTTCACTCAAGAATGTCGCAAGGCAAAAAAGAGGCAGAACAAATCCTGGGGAACTTTCCACACGTTCCCAACGCAAGAAAACCTCATGAAATTTAAAAAAGCAAGAGCAAAGGCACGCTACATCCGGCGAAATGCCGAGAAAGAATCATGGAAAAAATATGTCTCATCCATAAACAGCTCAACTACATCAAAAAAATGTGGGAACAGGTTTCAAAACTAAATGGAAAATATTCACCATTCACAATTCCTATCTTGACAGCACCGGGTAACCAAACAACTGTGGTGGAACAGGCAAACATACTAGGAAAACACTTTGAAGCAGTGTCCAGTTCCTCTCACTATACACAGCCTTTCTTAAAATACAAAAACATAGAAGAAAAACGCCGACTTCCGACCACTGGTGGCACAAATGAACCCTAAACAGCTAAATTACTCGATACGAAATAAACAAAGCACTGTCTTCCGGCAAAAAAGCAGTCCTAGGTCTCGACAGGATACACTATGAAATGCTGGCCCATCTTTCCGATTCTGCTGTAGAAGCACTTTTGAAATTTTTAATAAAATATTCATGCTGGGGAAGATACCTGAGGCTTGGAAACGAGCTGTTATCATACCATTCCTTAAACCCGGAAAGCCGCCAACCTCCCCCAGCAGCTACTGGCCCATAGCACTGACAAGCTGCCTTGCCATATCTATTGAACATCAGGGTAACCTTCATTCTAGAATAATGTAAACTTTTAGATATTCATAAGTGTGGTTTTAAGAAAGCATGCTCAACAACAGACCATCTTGTTAGGCTTGAAAATACGATACGAGAAGCATTTATACACAAACAGCACTGCCTCGCCGTCTTCTTCGACATGGAGAAGGCCTATGACACTACTTGGAGGTTGTTGGCTTCTTTCCTTCATACTTGGAGGTTTGGCATTCTACGCGACCTTGCAGATCTAGGTATACGTGGCAGCATGTTGAACTGCCTAAAGGATTTCCTTTCAAATTGTTCATTCAATGTACGCTTAGGCTCAACACTCTCAAAGACCTTCACGCAAGATAACCGAGTGCCACAAGGATGTATTTTAAGCACTACTATGTTTGCTGTAAAAATGAATTCAATATGCAAAATAATCCCGAAATCCATCATGTATTCACTTTATGTTGATGATATCCAGATCGTATGCACATCATCTAACATATCAACATGCGAGCGGCAAACACAGTTGACAATAGGCTAGCCACATGGGCAGACAAAAATGGATTCCAGTTTTCACCACAAAAATTAATTTCTGTTTTGTTCTCACTCAAACGAGACTTGCACACCGACCCTTACCTACACCTAAAAGAATTTGTGCTACCTATCAAAAGCGAACATAAATTCCTGGGCGTTATTTTTGATAAAAAGCTAACGTTCCTACCGCAAATGAATACCATCAAAAAGAAAGCATCTCAGTCGCTTAACATACTGAAAGTACTATCACGGAAACACTGGGGGTCCGACAGGACATGTCTTCTACACATTTACCGTTCTAAAATACGCTCCACCTTAGATTACGGCAGCGTAGTGTACGGATCAGCAAGACCTTCTTATCTGAAACGCTGTTCACAATTTGGGGTTGTGTCTTTCAACTGGTGCTTATAAAACGTGCCCTGTAAATAGTTTGTACGTTGAAACAAATGAACCACCTCTCTCAGACAAAAGAACAATGCTTACATGCACATATGTACTTAAAATAAGGTCCATACCCGAACACCTGTGTTACCCTATAGTTACAAAGTGCCCATCGAAAACACTCTTTGAGAACAAACCCCAAGCAATCAGACCAATAAGTCTTCGTTTTGAACAGATATGCCAGGAATTGAACGCATTCGACACACTTCCAAACATTGCCCAAAGATCCAAGTCTCTGGCACCTTGGTACCATTTCTCCACTGTGTGCGACTTCATATTAGCACACTTTAGTAAGAAACGAACACCACACGAACACATACCGCAAGAGTTCTCCGCACTAAGTGAGAGATACAAAGATTACACAGCATTCTATATAGATGGGTCAAAAACAGCACTTTACGTACGAAGCGCAGTAATACAAGAAAAATGGAACAAAATAGTCCGGTTGCCCGAATGCTTTTCAATATTCACAGCTGAATGCTATGCAGTTTCATTGGCAGTAGAAAACATTTTACAGAAAAGAATTGAAAACAGCATAATTTATACGGATTCTATCAGTGTATAGTGCACTACATCACAGAAATGCTACACAACCTTTAATTGGAAACATCATACATGACGTGATAGCTGCACGATCACATGGACAATCAATAAAATTATGTTGGGTACCAAGCCATGTTGGGATCATCGGCAATGAGAGAGCTGATGCATGTGCCGCAGCAGCCTGTAATGTCAAAATACAACAAGTTCACATATCACATAGAGATATCCTAAAATCCATTAAGAGAAAACTAGTAGTCAGGTGGCAGGCTTCATGGAATAATGAAATCAATAATAAACTACATCTCGTCAAACCACTCATCGAGGAATGAAGCTGTATGGAATGAAGCTGTCATCAAAAACGCATTATTGAAGTTATGTCGCCATTTATGTCGCCTCCGCATCGGACACACACACTTAACACATAACTTCACCCTCAAGAAAGAAGACAAACCTGTATGTGAGGGATGCGGAGAGGAACTAACAATAAATAACATATTACTTTCATGCACTGAGCTTGAGATATTAAGGAAAATATTTTAAACGTTTTTACAATGAACAAATCCCGTTTCATCCTAGCCTGCTTTTGGGAGAAGACGCACTGGTAGAGACTTCTCATGTTTTTAAATTCCTAAAAGAGGCAAAGCTCCTAAGCAAACTTTAAAATTTTTCATCTACAAAATAAAAACACCTTACTCTTGGCGCATGATAGCCTCAGTTGCTTATGCGCCAAAACCCCAACACAACACAACACAACACAACCTTTGTTTCACACACAAAAAAATTACCTTGCTCTTGGCGCATGATAGTCTTAGTTGCTTATGCGCCAAAAAAAACCCAACACAACACAACTCTCTTGAAGTAGTCGGTAGGCTTGGTATGGAGTAAAGGTCTATCTAAGATGGAGGAGTGGCTTCTGCTCCGTCTCTATACCAACACTCTGCTGTGCCCAGCAGCACTCAAACAGTTTATCCTTCCTTCACGGACAATTGTCCGCATTGTGCGGAGAAATCTTCGGACATCTATCATATGGTGTTGGCTTGCTCATCCAAACCAACCATTCCTCTTTACCCCAACTCCACTCGTAATGACTGGAAGACGACCCTGTTGCTGCTATGACCTGCAGGCCTTGGTCGAGCTTGCCAGAGAAGCGGCTTCCGCCACTGTACGAGACCCCACTTAGTATTTATAAGGGCAGGAACTTCAAATATCCGGCTCTTGCATACCTCCAACCCTATTGAAACAAATGTTTTTCACCACCAAACACTACGCAGCAAGCAGAAGCAGATACAGATGTCAAGGCCCCGTTAGTACAGCAGGCATCTACGGAATTTGAAATGATATACAGCTCAGAAAAGGCATAGTATCTGTCACAACACATGTGCCACGCCATAAAGGAAGGGAAGAAGGTGGAAGTGAAAGACAGGGAGATAGAGGTGCCCTGGTGGAGGGCTACGATCCACCGCACTATAACGGCTTTTGCCTCATTGCACTTTAGTGGTCCAAAGTTTCCTCCAGAATGTTTTGTTGGAATGTATTGTTTATTCGTTACCAGCGCCTAAGTTTCATTAGTCTGATATCAAGTGTGCACTCACGTTCAGGCACGGCCCCGAAGTTCCGCAACCTTCACTGACCGCATTGGCCACTTTCCTGATCACGCCAAATGCATGGATCCCTTCACACGTTTCCCCGAGAGCTACACAGCAACGTCCATTGCTGTGTCCTTGAAGACTGGTGGAGTGTCTCATTAGGACGCCTATCTGCTTTCACTGCTCTTGAAAATATTTAGGTATCATGCACATCTATGCGGACGCCCGCATTCATCCGTCCAATGATATAGTTCCCAGTGTATGAAGGAGCACTGAACAATTGTAAAAGGGGTACGCCTCAGTTTGCCTGAGTTCCCAAAGGCTGCTCGAGGTAAGTCGCATCCCGCTTGAACCACTGCAGCATCGTCCGGATCACCTGTCCCTCTGTTACCTTTGCAGGGTGGCTTTACATTAGGCAGCGCCATATCCGGGATCACTCCCTTGATGGGACTGAGGCAGGTAGCTCGCCGCCGGTTGCGGCGGTGGCCAGCCTACCACCGATTTTTTATCTATTGTAGGCCGTCATTGCACCCGCCACCGCTTCGGTGGTGGACGACGGCTGCTGTTGCGGCGCGCATCCTTCTTTCCCTCTTCCTTTTCTTTGTTTTCTCTTCTGTCTGCACGAGGCAGCGGAGGTGGCGCAGTTACAGAGCCAGTAGCAGGCCCGTGTATTTTCTTTTCCTTCTTCCTACAGCCACAACAACAACAACAACGCCATGCCCCGCCGGGGTGGTGCAGTGGTAAGACGCCCGACTACTGTGCCGAAGTACCCGGGTTCGAACCCGACCTCGGCGGCTGCGTTTCGATGGAGGCGAAACGAAGAGGCGTCCGTGTGCTGTGCGATGTCACCGCACGTTAAAGATCCCCAGGTGGTCGAAATTACTCCGTAGCTCTCCACTACGACTCCTCTTACTCTCTTTCCACTTTCACTCCCACCTTCCTCCCTTCCCTAACGGCGCGGCTGCGGTGTCCACAGAAAACAAGTGAGACAGTTACCTCGCCTTTCCCTTCCTATAAATAAATCAGTTTTTAACAATGCCATGTCCGGCTTAGATGGAGTATTACTCCAGTGTGTTGCTCAAATCCTCGCCAGAAATTTGTTTCTGCCTCTGTAGCTACGCCTCGCCGCGGTGGTGCGAGTTGCGGTACTCCGGCGCGACTAGTGCGCCGGAGTACCGGAACCCGACCGCCCGCAGCTGCGTTTCAGTTGAGGCGAAAGGAAGAGGCGTCCTTGTGCTGTGCGATGTCAGTGCACACAATAGATCCCACGTGGACGAAATTACTCCGTAGCCCTTCACTGCTGCTCCTCTTTCTCTCTTTTCACTTTCACCTCCTCGCTTCTTCCCTTCTTTCATGGAGCGAATCTGGTGTTCGCTGGACGCGTGACAGAACTGGGTCTTTCCTTTCCTGCGAACCATTTAATAATATTAGTAGTAGTAGTACTATTACTCAATATTATACTGTATCTATGGATTACGCGTCGCGGTGGCTCAGTGGTTACGGCGCTCGACTGATGAATGCAAGAATGCGTGGTGTGTAGCAGCCGGCAACGGCCGCTTTTCGGTGCGGGTGATGGTGGTGAAAAGTTTTGTTGTCCGGAAGGATTGACACCGAAGTTCCAGTACTGCTCGCATGCATCTATGGAGCCCGATGTCACCCTAAGGGGTAGGGGTAGTAGACGAATCGCTTTGCCCCATCGGCTCTCAGACGGACAATGTTGGCCTGTGTCACCGGGTCTTCGCTATGAAGCGTGGTCTCCTATGCTTCGGCGTTCTTGAATAAATTGTGTCCTAGGGAGTGGCTGCACAACTAGAGGATATGTCTTAGAGCTCCTATGTCATTACAGAATCTGAAGAATTCGTCCAGTAGATTTTACCTTTGCGTGAGCTATCTCCTTCTGGGAGAAGTGTGGTCCTTGGCTAGCAGGCGGCGCCAGGTGAATGCCTCGGCGGACGTGGGGGACGGATATTTTCGTCGTCCTAACTTGTAGTGGTCTATGACCGTGGTAGGTCGCGAGCGTCTCGACCTTACCAGTTGGATTGAGGCTGGCGTCAATCCCC